>JAFMSR010000011.1:10279219-10309223 GCA_022818135.1 Saxidomus purpurata | reverse complement strand
ACCGCGTTGCGATTACGTGTATAATAGAACAGCTTAATGACTTAGAAAATTATGTTGATTCTGCCTCACTTGACTACAAGACATACGAAACAAAATGGAAGACTCTTCACAAAGCACTTCTTGATTCGCTCAAAAATGCAGACTCTAAAACTAAATATGACTGTACACGACTGATTCAATCATTTGCTAAGGAACCCATACATGTTGACATGGTATTAATACATAAACTTAAAGAAATAAAAGATGTAAATGAACAAGTGAACATGGCAATCAAGGACTTCAACAATGACAGTGATGCAGATGGAGAAATCAAAAGCGGTATTGAAGACAAATGGACATACAAAACTGGTAAGCATTTTTATCTGAAGTTATTTACAACTATGACAAGGTTTTTAGGACTTAAACTATTTACCTATACAGATTCACATATCTATCTGTGCATAAAAACTCTTAACATAAATAAAAACACGTATAACTTCTCAGCTTGAAACATAGCACAGCAGCTCAGCAAATGTTAATCATTACCTTGATGTTTGACATTTAACTAGAGTTCTTAACATAAAGCACATGAACCATGGTGATGCAGCATGCTAGGTTTTATAGAAGGGATATACTCTATAAATAGCACACTATATTCTCAAAATGCAAACAAAAGGAAAATGTACGTAAAATAATAGATAAACTCATTTCTTAACGATGACATATATCGAGAAATGTCATATATGCAGACAATGCCTAAATGGCGACCATTTGTAATGAATCGCCATATATAATTTGAAGGTTTAACGGTATTATAAAACGTCCTATTGCGCTTTTCTTGCTGAATCTTTTATATTTAGGGACTTACTACATGTAGTAATGAATATTTTTTCTATAAAAGAAATACTTATAGTTTTAAAGTTATTTTGAAATGCATTGATCAAGTGTTAGGTTATGCCTCTTTAATTTTGATACTTTAATTTATTCGTTAGTTAAGACGGCAAGGTTCTGTCGTATTTTTAATTAAAATGTTCCGCATACGCGATGTAGATGTTCTGGAAAACAAAAAAACCTTATATTTCATTTATCCTTATGTCGTTTTTCAATCAAGTCGTCTGTATTATTTTAAAGTCAAAAGGATGACTAAATCTCAAATAACTAGAGTCAGACAAAATATGAAGATATATGTACCAAAGGCTACTTCTTTTGAAATGTTCACGTCTATTATATCCAACTTTTCCATGTATATATACTTTGATACCTTTAAGCTACTAAGTATTTGGTAAAAAAATGTGTCATGATGTGCAGTTTTTTTTCTAATATTCTGACAACGCATTTAAGTGAAGAAGAAACAAAAATATTAAAGAAATGTATAATATCAACATTGTTTAACACTTAATAGAACACAATACTATAGTTATTCTTTATTCTATGCATTAATATATAAAGTGATACTGGGACCTTAAGTATTTATGACATATATATTTGTATTGTACCACCTTAAAATACTATATTAAGAAAATAGAAAAAGACAAGCACTGCGCTAACACGTATTACATTCAATTACAACCAATATGTCTTCAAAATATTATATTCTAGTAAATATACATCAGTAAAGAGCATTTTATTGTTCCAAAAAGAATTCACAACATTGTTTAGACATGAACGTGTTTATCGTTTTAACATGTAACGTAAACAATAAAGGGTTTTATCTTTCGATCCACTGGAAGACAATCCACACAGGCGTAGGAAGACAATAATGATGTTTTCTTTTAATTCTGCTCTCTGCAACACATCACTTTGAAACCACAGATTAAAAAGTTTAAGCTTTGTGAATCCTTGATACAATTTATATAACAACAAGATCCCCTTTACTAAAAACTGACCACACTACCAGATCGTGCATCGTGATTTTGTAAAAAAATGTTTGTAGGAGATAATATTAAATTGTAAAAGCTCCTGTTTCTATAGACTTTCATTATAGGAATAACTGTTTTGTAATTTTGATATTTGCGACTGTATATACGGTTTTTAATGGTCGCAAATATTTTTAACGGCGACGGCGTTAGCCGGAGCTGTTAAAACTGTTTGCGACCATTAAAACCGTATATACGGTCGCAAATATCAAAATCACTAAATAGTTATCCCTTTTCTAACGCACAATGTGTCTAAATGTGATAACTAAAACGCCGTTTGAATTTTGCGACTATATATACGTTATTTAATAGTCGCAAATTTAAACGACGTCACCAATCAGAAACGACGTTACATCGGTAATGCGTTAGAAAAACAAATATAAATGCTAGTATATATTTTCTTATTGAACACGGCTGTCTTAATACATAAACAAGTGTGAAGTATCTTGCACCTTTATACAGAGTCACCGAAACTGATTAATACCAACCTTCAAGATATAACGGTGTATGAAAATGAGGAGATCGACCTTGAATGCGAGCTGAATACTGGCGAAGAAGCAGTGAAATGGTTCAAATATTCTGAACGACTGGTACAGATGGACTCCATCTTGATTACACGGGATGGTTGCAGGCATTCTTTGAAAATAACAACGGCTGATGTAAAAGATACTGGGATATACACGTGCTTAAGCGGTGGCACTTTAACATCTGCTTATGTGAATGTGAAAGGTAATAGTTTTATTTTATAAATAGGGTTTAGAGCGAGCGCTAATTGCAATATATTTATATTTAAGATATGCATTGAATACGCATACATGTTTATTGAATATTACCAACGTTATTGCAGCTTTAGGGTTTCAACTATGTCGGTTGAGAGGTTTTTCAAAAGTTTTACATAAATGCATAGTTTAAGAGTGAAATTATTTAAAAAGCAGTATGCATTTTCTTTTGAAATCGGTATTTCCGGCAAAGAGAAAAGCAATAGACACTTGCTGATAATATATTACATTAAAATATAAAATGACATTTTATAAAGAAATGAAATGTGGTAAACTGATATTAACGTTGATAAAAATAATTGAAAAATGAACGTATATGTTTTTAACAGAGATACCTGTTGAATTCAATGAGCATCTAACTGACAAAGATGTTCTTGAGGGTGGAGATATAACGCTGTCTTGTAAAGTTAACCAATTGAGAGGGACGCCTGTGTGGTTTCATGAAGGCACGAAAATTGAAACGTCTAATGTGAGACGGAATCTCGTTTCCAATGGAAACGTACACAAACTAACAATTCTAAACGCAAAGCTTCATGACGAAGGAAGATACATGATAGCGTTTGGGGACAAGTTGTCGGAAGCTACACTCACGGTAACAGGTCAGCATGATGTTTTATCATTCTACTGCTCATTTTAAATACAGCATAAAGATAGTACTCATGTCAATATGAAGAAAATTTAAGATTTGTTTAGAGCATGTGTTCGTAACTTTTTACTTCTACCTTTATAACATTTTACATCAAAGTATGTTTTACAGTTTTAGATAATGCAAACGGTTTACACGTGCAGCAGTTGTCAAAAGAAAACTACAGAAACTGGGTGCGATGCGCACTGAGTCTTTTGTATCTTAAACAAGGTCTGGTGGAGTTTTCAAACAAATGCATGATTAAGCAACACACATTGTTTAACAGAAAAGTTCCGGCATCTAATGATCAGTGTACACATTGCAGTTTGCCTACACTCATGCCATTTAGTTGTCATTCAAGTAACAGACATTGTTACAAAAGAAACTGTTTATGTTCAAAGAAACCGAAACCGCGAAAAGTGTGTCCAAATAGTGAATATTGTAGTAAAATTTATGATTTGATTCGTGATAATCATCGAAATGGAGATCCATGTTTAGCAAACGCCGATATACCCTTTTGGAACAGTGATCCGTGGAGTGTGGGTGTCTGCTTTGTGAATATACCCGGCTACAAAAATAGGAAATCTGCACAAGAAATAGATTGTTCAGGACTACTCAGCGTTTTCATAAATAATAAGTTCTTCAATACAGAACTTGGTGATGTCAAGATTGATGGAAAATCTGATCTGTTTAAACAGGTAATACTTGTTATTTGTTTAAAAGTCTTAAAGAGCAAATATCTGTTTTGTTTGGGTTAAATTTACTTTCACTTAACCTATCAGTCAATTTCCATGATGTATTTTGATAATACAATGCACTGATATTTTGTTCCATATTCATCTTGAACAGGCTAGAGATGCACGAAACGATATACTACACAATCCAAATTACGAAGTTTCTATAAGCGAACTCAATGGGTTCATTAACCTATTCAAAGCTGTGCTAGAGGTGAGAAATGTGGCCAACAAAAAACCTTTGGAAACCGGACCTGGTCAATCTGAAGCTATGGAAAATCTGAAAAGGGTACAATACATTTTATGTCACCATATGTAAATGGATAATAAAAGTAGATAACAATGTATGGGACTTTTAAAAGGCTTGCACAAGAAACAGTCTCGAATTAGGATTCGATTTTGTTTAAGACTTTTACTGGCCTTTCAAATGGCTGGTGAAGTATTTTTATCTTCTTTAAATGATATTTCAGCTTCAAAATCACCAGATAGATATTGATGAGGAGGTAAACAAGACAACTAAAGCAATTATAGATCAGGAAATCATGAAAAGTTTGGAAACGGCAAGGGAAGAGGTATGCATATATTCATAACAATATTTTCAAGAACATACAATTACTCATTCCAACAGTTACTTGGTTTTTGGCATAGCCGTGAGCTGCATGTGACCAAATATGTTGTAAGCAGGTTTAGACATTTGCATGCGGTTCCATGTAACGTCATCTTATGTAGTAATGTTTTTAAGATTAGGGAAAAAAGACACTAAAACAAGAAATTTCGAGTAACCAGACAGTCATCAATCAACAACCAAAAACAGAAGCATGAATCAACAAACTCCGTAAATATGCAGTGGTCAAGGAACAAATGCACAATGCGGTTAAAATAACGAAAAATAATGTGTACGTTTGCCCTAAAGAGACACTCCTTATAACTGATGTCAAATGAATTACATGCCATAAAATCAGCGTTTCAAAGTATGCTGGAGTACTGTAAACCATTGAAGACTCTATGTAAAGTTGTTGTTGTACAACTAATTGGTGGATAGCGCTTCATCATAAAAGGGCTGTATGTTGATTATTTGTGGAAAAACGAAACGTTTTTCGATATAGGTTGTTCTTTATGCTAGTATTTATCTACCATTTACCATTTTACATTTATTGAACACATAATTTATGTTTGGATAATATAATCTGCTAGATGTACGGTAGCCCCCCCCTAAAGTGAAAGTCAAGAAACAAATGTTCATAGAAACAGATTGAAATAATAAATTATTAAAATAACAAGGATAAGCAAAAACATCTGCAACCCTATTATGTTCCACTAGGGTAAGCAAAGCAATGTTAAAAATCTGCTATCTTCGTGTCATACTTGTATCATAACAGCTTTAGGAAAATAACAAAATCGAGTATTTCAAAAACAGATTTAGTTTTTTTGACATGCTGTTAATATTCACCCTACAGGGTTCGTACCCACACAATATATTTACCTAAATCGCAATACATTAGTAACAATAGAATAATCACAAAATACCTATAATCATTGTTTTCATACAAATTGTTCATTAAAATATTCGGCACTCTCCGTTTTACATATCCACCAGTACTTTTGATTGTGGCGTAGATTTATACTTTGACACTTCTATCACTAAGAAAAACTACTTTTAATCATTAATTCACTTTTGATTATTTTTTATGTTTTTCGGCTGCTGTTTTTTTTTTTTTTTTTTTTTTTTTTTTTTTGATGTTCGTAGCGAAAGAGTTCAACTGTCCGGTACCGTTTACATTTATGGTGCATGTTTGGAGATAATGATCATCATCTCCCCAAGCTGACGTAATTTCATGAGGTAGAAACTGTCTGTTACTTTTGATTTAAAATGAGGGGCAATTGCTTAGAATCAAATAGTTTTGTTGCATTGTATGCAATTATAACTGTATGATTTTCAAAGTATATTGAAACACATTTTTATCCGATATTGAAATTATAAAGTGTGACTGACTTCGTACCTATAACAAAGTTTAATCTATTTAATATTAATACGAGTCAAAGGCCAAGGTCACAGTGACCTTCAACATAATTGTCTAACTGGCTACCGTCAGGGGGGACATACATGTTTTACAAATATATGTTGTCGTACTTGTAAATGTTATTGTCTATCGGAAAATTTGTAGAGTTTTTATATTTTAAAAGGAATCATTTTTTGCAGACGGAAAAGAAGAATAAAAAGTTAGAAGAAACTCTGAAAGGTAATTTTGAAAACAAATTTTACCATGTAGGTGGTGTGTAGGTTGTTAACGTTCTGGCCTACCAATCTGGAGGTCCCCGGTTCGATTCTCGACCGTGGCACTGGAAATTTCAGAAACGCTTTTTTCAGTGTTTCCCACCTATCTGAGATGAACTGGTAAGAAACCAAGAGGTAGTCTCGCGTGTATCGGTGCTATACACCGGGCATGTAAAAGAGCTAGGGTCTGGTACCCGGATTTCTTTGTATCTGCTTCAATCTGTCTTTAAAAAAGAACGACATTCGAAATGAGAGCTTGCTCTTTATTGTGTTATCCTTGGTACTTGGTACTGAAAAAATATATACATACACATGTACATGTAAATTACCTTAGGTACATGCGTATAAAAATGTCTAGAATCCATAGTTTTTTATGTTTGGATGTGATTTCTATATCTCAAAATGTTTTATTGTTTAAATTTTCCATGTCTTTTAATTACTAAAGTGCAAAGAAATTCTACCTTCAGAAAAAGATGAACAAATGAAATGTCTGCGTCAAGTTCGAAATTGTCAACCACCAAAGAAGATGGCCAGATTTGAAGGTAACACTTCAAGTTTTAAAGGAATGCATTTACTTTTTGAAACATTCATGATTCCTTAGATTCGAATTACATTATACAAATGAATTGGAGATTTAAATGCCGGGACGTTTTGTTATTTAACTTTGGACATCACGATTGGATTTTCATGCCAGCTCTAGTTCATGTAAAATGGTCACTATTTACATAAATATTTGTTTTCGAGATAAGCGTATTTAAGTAAGAAAATTTGATAACCTCATTCATTTTTATGATAAAAAGCAGTTCTTCAAAATGTATTTAAATAAATATATAAAGCTGAAGTTTACATTGCAGTTCTAGAATGCATCCTGATCGGTGATAGTTTCAGAATGCCTTATTATCTTTTATATAAGATTTGCAATATAAATATTTTATTGTTTCATTGCAAAATATAATATAGCATTTTTTGTCAATCAAATGGTACCACATAAAAGATAGAGCGTTCATATGCCGTTCAATACGTTTTTTCGGACATGTAAATTTCGGATACCAAAACTATCGAATTTGCACAAGAATATTCGAATATGCTAAACAAATATTCGAATATCGATTTCGATATTCGTTCTCATCTTGACAAAATATATAACATATATTTGCTATAATTATAATGACTTGTAACAATATATAAGTACGTTACTTCAAGGGAATGCTTCACTTTTCAGTATAAAAAGTCTAAGCCATAAACTAGTTCTTACAAATTGTCAGAACACAACGAACGTTCTGACATTCATGTTTTTACAGTTACTTTTGATATGACGATCGCCATCACTGGGTCGTCGAAAGTAAAACAACACCACGACAAAATACGCGAAAGAATAAGAACAGTCATTAGCAGTCCAAAGGGAACACAATCGTCAGAAGAATTAAGTCCATCAAAATCATCTGTCGATATAGCAGTTGAAACGCTGATGTCTTCTGTGGTCAAACTCCCGGACGTCGATGTAAGCTTGGCTGATAACAGTGCTGCTCTAATTCTAAATATTGCCGTGTCCTCTTGCAATGGAATTAATGCTTTATTAACATTGATCAACGGGAAATTATTCCAACAATCAGTAAATAAACTGAGGAAATGCATAGAAAAGGATATTGGAGAATCTGTTTTTGTTGACGCATTTATAACATCTGACAGCTGCAATGCTGTCAGGAACCAGTTGAGTATGTATAATTTGACAATGTTAAATTTGGTCTCTTAAGCGTCTTTCTTTCATCATTTTATATAATTTCATGATAACCTTTTAATGTGAACATGAATGGTGCATGTTACGACTAAGATGAAATTGTAAAGCGAGCATGCTTCATATTCTACTAACGTTTTGTGTACAATATCACGTTTTAGTAGAGTGTCTAATACAATTAAAGGCTATTTTGCAGAATTTCAAAAATGTTTTAAATGCAAAAACGAAATATCTCGTATCTTAAGCGTGTCTACAATAAGCTTATCAATAGAAGAATAGATGGTTAACATATATTTTTATTCCTTACGAAAGCTAAATTCTCACTTTAAAACTTAAGTTTTGACTTTTTAACCATGTCGATTTGTTTTTAATTGTGTTATTATTGGTTATTTATACATTTAATTACTAAGTAACGCGGGATACTTATTTAGATAATCCTATACTTTGATTCGTTTAAAAGTTAATGTCTTATGTGTATAAAGTTATAAATTAATGATCATAAATAATTTTGTATTCGGTTTGACAATGGCAGACCGTAAATTGTAATGTTATAAAGAGTCACGCATTTTAAAATGCACATTTATGACATTTGTTACAAATGTTCTTAGTCTTTATACATGAAAACCTCAAGAATGTAATAAAACACATTTTGATAAGATATATGGGGATAATAGAATAAAATTAAACTACAACATGCGTTACAGTATGGAACCCGATTTTATTTATGAAACCGTAATCTTTAATAATTTTTATTTGCAGGTGCACAAGACATTTTATATGACACACATGGTGATTTCAGGTGCAATAGTCATTCATGGATGCAGAATGCATGGTACTGTGTTGAACACGAAGAGTTTTGTTGTACGATATGCAAATCTAATGAACACGGGTATATATCTATTGTACATAAATTATATGTGTTTATAATTTTATAATTCGACGGCGTGTCGACAATAGTATATTCAAACAGCTGGTCCTGTTTACCCTTGTTGCTGAGTTGGCCTTTAAGAGGTTCCTATTGAACCAATAAACCTTTGTTCAAATATATCATGTACAAAAATTGTTAAAAGATTTTATCTTCTTAGCTTTCTGTATAAGGTATGTCAATCCGCATTTTTAGAAAGGACTCAAAATAAGCTTAAAATGCCAAGCACAAGGCAAAAGTGCTCATGACTACAAAACAAGAAAAAACAATTTTGTATAGCGTGTTATATTTTGTTTATGTTTCTGCAAAAGACTGTAGTAGTAGTAGCAGCAGTAGCGGTGGTGGTGATAGATGTAGTGGTTGAGGAAGTGGTAGTGGTCGATTCTAATACAGAATGCTAAAAGTAAAACGGCGAGAATTCGAAGCGAATCTACCTTAACACCTGGTTCGCGCGGACAAAAGTGCGCCAATGGTGGGGTGGCATAGATTTAGATTTGTGAGACATAATAGCAAAATAATCGAGTGAAAAGACGCATATTTTCAGTCCTCATGTCAACGTTTCGTCTAAAATATTTCCAAATCTCAATACTTATTATTTGCTATGAGCCCTAGCTTACTTAATAGGTGTGGTTTTGCGCTCTCGCTTATTATCCTGTTTTTGCGTCGAGCCACTGTATCTGTAGATAATTATTATCTCGTTAGAAATGAATAGTTGACCCTAGTTTCATGACAAATCCTTCAAGGGGTATAGGTGTTATGGATGTGACATGAAAAACAATTACAAGTGTGCTTATCTATGCATTAATCACAAAATATGTACATGTAATAAGAGCCCTCAGATATTACGAATTTCGTATCTTGTTGTTAAAAGTATATTACCCGTCAAAATGTCCATACTATATCATTGTCAATTAAGATACATAAAATGCAAAGACTTTGAAAATATGTAAATACTGACGCAGATAGAAATTATATTCTAATATGCCATTGCTATAATTCTATAGACAATTTGAGTGCTTTAATATGATTAAAGCTCTCGGACAAATAGAGTTTCGGACATGGAAGTAGCTCCATTCGACTTTTCTTATTTACTCCACTCCCGCGCTGAAAATAAAATATAGAATAGAAGTAACATCAGTCGCATGAATTAGCGATCAAGAACCTACATATTATTTTTGATTGCGACAGTTACGCCTTAGAATATGTTCACCTTCTTTTCCTTTAAAAAGCCGTATTAACAGCCATGCAGCCATGAAACTAATATCACTTTAGCTATAAATACGCTTTTCATTTCAGATCATGTAAAGGTATGAAAAATTTCATATCTAAAAGAACTGAAAAAAAACTTTTAAAGGTGCAAAAGAAGAAGAATTACAATGTCAGGGTAGGAGGTACTTTTAAAGGTGATAAAGAAATCTGCAATATATCTGGTATATGTGTACTATCTACAGGCGAAATTCTATTGGCTGATATTGGCAACAAGATACTGAAGAAACTGAACAGCTCATTCAAGTCAGTCAGTTGCTGTGATCTTCCTTTCCATCCCCAGGACGTATGCCATATAGGTAAGGACGTAGCTGCAGTAACTCATCGTAAAAGTTCTATTCAGCTTGTGGATGTATCAGGTAAGATGAAGCTGATGCATCGCATTAACGTTAACTTTCGTTGTAATCGCCTGGTATGCCATGGTGATATACTTTACATAACTAGTGGAGACAAAGTGTATACCTGCAACACAGATGGTACATGTCAGCAAGCTCTTTTCTCTTTGGACAGAAGTTATGATTTGGTCAATAGCGTTGCTGTCAGTGATGATGGAGAGAAGATTTATATTGCAGATATAGAGGGACGTATTTTAGCAGTAGACAAAGAAGGGAAAATCATTTCAGCAAATAAATTCGAAGGCGTCAGGTATGTCCGTACTGTTGGTGACGGAACCTTACTTATATTCAGTGAGGTAACAAAATGTGTGTTTCAGCAATATGATGAGGGTGAAAGAGTACTGGGCAGTGTTGTAGATGATGTAGATGCTTTAGATTGTGTAAAGTCGCTATGTTTTGATAGACAACACTGCAGACTGATTGTTGCAAAATCTGAAAGTGACAAAATTTCGGTTTTTGAACTTAAATGATCTTCTCAACCTTACCTATTATTTAAAAAAGCAGGCAGTTACAGGTTCGAGTCCCTTCAACAGAATTTTACAGAACACTTGCAGAATCAAGCACACCCATGACAAAATAATGAAAACTAAGCGGGACGGAAAGAAAATGTTTTTAGTTTAAATTACATCTTTCTCGGGCTAGTTTTTAGCTTAGAGGAGTTGTACTACTACGTTTCTACATGCTCCCGGGCGAATGAAGGTGAATAGAAACTATGCTAGAGAAATATAGACAAGTTATGATATTTTACCCCACCCATCAACGAATCAACATTTGACATTGGCAGTGTCATTGTAAACAAACATTGAATTAGTTGAATTAGAACAGTTTTTGGAAGCATTCTTGCAATACGAAGAACGTTGTTTATTCACATACACGTAGTACAATATCATTTAAGAGAATAGAAACATGTCACAGAGAGGTGCAGCTAGGAGAGAATCGGTGTCAAATGCCCTTGAAGAAAAACAAAAACAGAAAGTTGAAAAGGAAAAAGACAAAAATGTAGGGCAAAAAGAAAAAGACAAATGTGTAGGACAGTCTGAGAGAGATTTTGACAAGTTTAGAAACGAAATTAAGGGGCTTTTTAAAACGTTTGAAGAAAATATTGAGAAAAAATTGAATACAATTGAAAAGAAATTTATCAATGTATTTGATGAGCTGAAGAAAGAGATAAATATTATGAGACTAGAAATAACCAATACCAAAGATGAAATGACAGAAACAAGAAACAAAGTAAATGAACTAGAAAACACCATAACCTTTAATTCTGACAGACTAGAAAATGTTGTAGAAATTCAAGAATCAAGAGTTAACAAAGTTAAATCTGAACTTGATGAGATGAAAGAGAAGCTTCTGCTTCTTGAGAAGCATGAGAGAAAATACAACCTGCTTTTCTATGGATTCAAAGAGCAAGAAAATGAAACCCTGCAGCAAAACATGAAAACTTTCTTCAAAGACAAGCTCCAATTAGATAAAGATAGAGTTGATAATATGCTTTTTAGCAGCTGCCATAGAATTCCCTCAGATGCAACTGGACCAAAACCAGTGATAATAAGGTTTGCAACATTTGATGACAGGGATCTAGTATATTCAAAATTTCTCCACCCAGTTCTAAGAGATGAAAAAAAGAGAATTCTCACAGATTTACCTCTTGAGATGAAGAGAATAAGATCAAACCTGGCCAAGGTGGCATACACTATTAGACAAGAGGAAAAACTGAAAACAAGAATAGTGGAGATTGGAACATCTGTCTTCTTGGAAGTCAGGACATCTAAGGCTGACCCATGGAAAAGAAGGGAGATATAACACCCAAATACATTTTGACTAGATCTAGGTAGTAGCATGCTAATTAACAACTCCTAAACAAAAAAGTGATTGAAATAGTTATAAAAAAGACAAATCTGAATCTGAAAACACAATGACATACAGATGAAGTAAACTGACGCATTGACTTATTTTTTCTTGTGTGGTAGAAAACTTAAATTTTTCTTGTCCATGGTAGTGGTAGTTGTATAACCACTCGTTTGGAGTTATTATCTTTTAGTTTAAGTGATATAAATATGTACTTTTTCATTCCATGTATTATTTACGGTATGGCACCTATATAAAGCTAGAGTGCTTGGCCTATTTAGTACGTATTTTTCGAATATATAAAAGGTATTGTATTGCAATGTCATTGTAATACAAATAGTTAAGTCATGTATAAATCACTGATAATTATAATGATGTCTACAGTATTGAGCACATATACATTTGTACACAGTTTCATACACTTGGCTCCGGGTGTCTCTGAAATATGTCAATAGTTTTCATATTTTTAAGCTCTACTAGCTCTATTATATTTTCTTACAAAATACTTCAAAGCAACGTGAAAATGGCTAAAATCAGTAACTCACCATCTTCATCTGTCATTAATTCCAATTTCCATAGCCATACGATACATATTCATAGAATACACTTTGCACTATATATATTAATTGTATTTATATATCCGGTAAATATGCTTAATAATCACTACATCTAATAAGAATTCCACCTTCGATTCCTTGTTTACACACAGAAATAGCAAAACACACACGACCAACTGACACAGTTATAACGGGGTCATCACATAACAATTCAAGGATGACCGAGTGACAGTTTCTATTTTTACGTTGGTGAAATTTACAACCCAATAAATCAAGTTACTACTAGTATGTCAATGTCGCACTCACTTTATCTATTATGACACAATGTCTTAGTATTAATCTTAAACATATTATGTTTTTTTAAACTTTATTTTTTTAGATATGCGTTGTGTGAAAATAATTTAAATATAAGATGGACTTCATAGCCATAATACTGTAATAGATGTGTATAGTGTGTAATTTAGCCTAAAATGCATATAAATGCAAAAAATGAATGACTATGAGTTTGTAAATAATAGGTATGATGTAAATATGCGGGTATATTGCGTTTTATATTATTTTTTGTTCTCGAATAGTCTCTTCTGCTGAAGAAGGTATTCAGTATAGATACTATAAAGAGTAATGCTATTCTGAACTTCAACGGGTGACAGGAAGTAATAGACATACTTTTTTCGTAGAATGGTCTCTTCTAATGAAGAGTACACATGTCTTTTACAGAATGTGAATATGTGTTAAAAGAGAAATTCTGTTCCAAACTGAAGAGGTCTATTATACAGGGGAGACAAGAAGTAATTTATTCAAATTCCGTTCCGTCGCGTTGAATTCTTTTCTCGCTTTATGTTTTTCTTTTTGTTGTTTTGCGTTTTTTTCTCTGTATTTTTATTTGAAGTCATGTTTATGTACAATCATATGGATGATCTAACTACCAGTTACGTGGATACAACAACTATGACATGTCAGCTAGATAATGGCTAACGTTAAAATAATCTCATATAATTGTGGAGGCTTGCACGACGCAAAAAAGCGGGCTGATGTATTTAATTTTCTAAAAGAAAAAGATGCTGATATTTATTGTCTACAAGATCTTCACTTTACACTAAGTATGCAAAAAACTTTGTATACGGAGTGGAATGGAGATTGCTATTTTAGCTTTGGTGAATCAAATTCTAGGGGTGTAGGTATAATGTTTACAAGAAATCTCGATTTTAAGGTTCACAATTCATGGTCAGATAGTGATGGAAACTACGTTGTGTTAGATATATCTGTAAACTCAAAACGATTTACATTAGTTAACATATATGGACCAAATGTTGACAGACCATCATTTTATAGACATATTTTTCAGATTATAGACACAGTTGATAACGATGCATATGTATGTTGCGGCGACTTTAATCTTGTTTTAAATGTCGACTTAGATTATTCTAATTATAAGTCGCTTATCAACAATCAAAAAGCTACAGAATATTTGTTGAATGTTGTAAAAGACAGAAATTTATATGATCCTTTTAGAGAACTAAATGGAGACGTACGTAAATTTTCTTGGAGAAGAACAAATCCTGTACAGCAGGCAAGACTTGATTTTTTTCTTATTACTGAAAATCTTTTGCCGCACATTAGAAACTGTTGTATAAATATTAGCTATAGATCAGACCATTCTGTCATTATGTTGTCGTTAAGCTTTCATAATGTAGCACATGGAAAGGGACTACGGAAATTCAACAATTCACTTCTAAATGATACAGATTACATTAAATGTATCAATGAAAAAATTGAAGATGTCAAATTACAATATTGTGTCCCGGTAAATAATATTTCAAATATGTCTGACATAAGTAACGAGTACTTACACTTTACGATAGATGATCAACATTTTTTAGAGACTCTTTTGATGGAAATAAGAGGAAAAACAATATCATATTCCAGCTACAAAACCAAATGTCGGAAAACTAGGGAAGATTATCTTATTCTAAAAATAAAGGAGCTTGAAGACAGTTTTTCTGAAAATAACAAAGAAACTTTGTTGCTTTTGCAAACAGAATTACAAAATTTAAGGCAGGAAAAAATGAGAGGATATTTTATTAGGTCAAGGGCTCATTGGATTGATGACGGAGAAAAACCATCAATTTTTTTTTGCAATTTAGAAAAGAACCATTACATAAGTAAAACTATTCCTTTTTTAGAAAAAGATGATAAAACAGTTGTTTACAGTCAACATGAAATTTTCCACGAAGCAGGAACGTTCTATAAGAAACTCTATTCCAAAACCGACTCTTTGAATGAAATTAATTTAGACCACTTTTTAGAAAATAAAACTATCCCAAAATTAGATGATATGCAAGCAAACAGTTTAGAAGGGCTTTTGTCTTATTCTGAAGTTACTGAAACTTTAAAAAATATGAAAAATGATAAAAGTCCGGGGTCTGATGGATTTACTTCAAATTTTTTAAAAATGTTTTGGAAACAGATCGGACATTTTGTAGTAAGATCAATAAATTATGCATTTGCTAAAGGTGAATTGTCAGTGACACAAAAACAAGGTATTATCACATGTATACCAAAAGGTAATAAACCAAGGCAATATATGAAAAACTGGCGTCCCATAACTCTGCTGAACACTGTATATAAGTTAGCTTCGGGGTCTATAGCACACAGATTAAAACTGTACTTGATATTCTAATTAACACAGACCAAACAGGATTCATTAAAGGCAGATTTATAGGTGAAAATACACGTTTATTATACGATATAATGCATTCCACTGAAAATAATAATATACCAGGTCTTCTGATGATGATAGATTTTGAGAAGGCTTTTGACACTTTATCTTTAAATTTCATTAACAAAACTTTCGAGTTCTTCAACTTTGGTCCAATGTTTAAGAAATGGATTTCATTATTTTATGCAGACATAAAAACATCGGTTCAATTGAATGGGTACCTGTCTGATTTTTTCATTGTCGAACGTGGGTGTCGTCAAGGAGACCCAATAAGCCCGTATATTTTTATCTTATGTGCAGAGATTCTAGCACACAAGATAAGAATTAGTAAAGATATAAAAGGTATTGTTATAAATGATATTGAATACAAAATTAGTCAGTTCGCTGATGATACTTCTTTACTTTTAGACGGAACTGATAGGTCACTTAATTGTACTCTAGATGTTTTAAACGAATTTCCAAGGTACTCCGGCTTAAAGGTTAATTTTGACAAAACACATGTTGTTTGGATAGGATCCCTGAAATACTCAACAAGATCTATAAAAACGAAATGGAAATTAAACTGGGATACAACGTCATTTAAGCTTCTTGGACTTGTGTTCCACATTGATCTAGAAAAAATGATTGAATTGAATTTCTTGGAGAAAATTGATAAGATAAAAAACAGTATTCAGTATTGGAAGAAACGAGTCCTTACACCATTTGGTAGAATAACAGTGATAAAGACAATTCTCTTGCCAATATTAACTCATCTTTTTATATCTTTACCGAATCCAACTATACAAATCTTACAACAATTACAAGCACTTTTTTATGATTTTGTTTGGCAAAGACCATCAAAGATTAAAAGCTCTGTATTTGTTAAGGATTATTCTGATGGTGGTCTTAAAATGATCGATATTTTTGCCTATATGAAAAGTTTAAAACTTACATGGTTACGAAGAGTAATAAATACTCCAAGCAATAAATGTTATAGCTTGATAAGAAGTAATGTATATTTTGAGAAGATGTTTAATTTGGGTAAAGATTATGTACAAATCATAGTGAAGCAGTTGAAAAACAATTTTTGGAAGGATGTATTATTATCATATACAAACCTAATAGACGTTCTACCTATCATTACCATGAATAATTTTCTAGAAATGCCTCTTTTTTATAATCATTTGTTACAAATTGAAAGAAAATCAATATTTCTGAAGTCTTGGTATGAGAAAGGAATCAGATTTATAAAAGATATCGTGAATAAGGATGGCAGTTTTATTGACAGACAAGAATTGGAAAGAAGAACAGGTTTAAAAATTAACTTTTTATTATATGCAGGAATACAAAATACAATAAAAGCTTTTTTGAAAAAAACTCAAGTGAGAAAAGAGATATTGGAGATAGAATATGTATTTCCTATAATACCCTATTATCTAAAGTCTATACTAAGCGCCAAAAAGGCATACATTACATGTGCATAGAATTGATAAAAAATACAGATATTCCCTCTTGTAAAGAAAAATGGGACAGTGTCTTCCAAATTCAGAATCCAGAATGGAAATACATATATAGCTGGGTGTTTGAAACTAGTTCTGATACTTATTTACAATGGTTTCAAACAAGAATAGTCCACAGAATTCTAGGAACAAATTACTTATTGTTTAAAATGAACATAGTATCTACAGATTTATGTGCTTTCTGCAAAAAGGAAAAAGAAACATTACTCCATTTGTTTTGGGAATGTACGTACACACAGTCTTTAATTGCAAAAGTAACGGATATTGTAGAAACATATGATCCGAAATTTCATGTGAATAATAAATGTTTTCTCCTAGGGTATTCGGGGAAATGTCTAGGCCATTATAATATATTGTGCTTAGAAATAAAAAGGTACATATTCGTATGCAAACGTAGTGAAATTAAACCTTCTCTGCAAGGATTGAAACAAAGCTTAAAGCTGGCCTTTGCAATTATTAAGGAAACTCAAAAAACAGGGAAAAAGAAAATTCATTGGTCTCTTGTGGAAAAACTGGTTTGCGATTAGTTTATTACTAATATAATTTACACTTTAATAAAAACTTTCGCAATTTTCTCTCTTTTTATTGAGATACAATGAAATTAAATTTTTGTTGCAAAATATTAAAAAAGATTAGCTGTATATAAATATGACTACATGTATGTTTGTTTCTGTTTTTGCAAGTGACAATAGGTCACTAGTGTAAAATGAGGTCCCTGACATTATTAACAAAAATATACTCATTGTTATACATATGCCATGATCATCTATTTATAGTTCGATGTTTATTAATATATTATACATACATATGTCTTTGTAAGGTTGAAGTGGGATGGTTCCCCGACCCATATTCAACCATTTGACGGGGAAAATAAACGGGGTTACCCTACAGGGGCCTCAAAAAAAAAAAGAATTTTACAGAACCTTATATTATATTAAGCTGTTTTCTTAAGGAACTCGGAATAACCCAACTGATCAGCTAGTGGCTAATATTGTTGCACTCTTGAGGTTTGGATGGCTATTATATATCCGGCTAAATGTTGCATAAAATGGACAATCAACTACATGTACACTGTTTAAGTTGAAAACAATGCCTACTTGAATCCATTCAGACCGTGATTTCAACAAAGATGAGATATGAACTATTCAAAACTGTATATGGTGATTTATTGATGTGCGTGAAGTTAGCTGCCAGTTGCCAGTTGCCGGTTGCCAATTCAATGCCAATTCAATTGGCAACTGGCAACTGGCAGCCAACTTCACACTCTTGTTGCCAATTCGTCTTCACTTGCAAATATTAACTAAAAACAAAATTGTTAAACCACGCGAATTGGCAACTGGCAACTGGCAGCCAGATGCCAATTCGATTTTTATGTAAAAATCTTAATACAAAATGAATTGGCAACTGGCAACTGGCACCCAACTTCATATTCCAGATGCCAATTCAACTTTCACTTGCAAATAGCCAATTCGTTCAACCTCACGAATTGGCAACTGGCAACTGGCAGCCAGATGCCAATTCGTCTTCTGTCAGTAATTGTGAATAAAAAGCGAATTGGCAACTGGCAACTGGCAGCCAGATGCCAATTCGATTTTTATGTAAAAATCTTAATAAAAGTTGAATTGGCAACTGGCAACTGGCAGCCAGATGCCAATTCGATTTTTATGTAAAAATCTTAATAAAAGTTGAATTGGCAACTGGCAACTGGCAGCCAGATGCCAATTCAATTTTTATATAAAATCTTAATAAAAGTTGAATTGGCAACTGGCAACTGGCAACCAGATGCCAATTCGTTCAACTTCACGAATTGGCAACTGGCAACTGGCAGCCAGATGCCAATTCGATTTGTATGTAAAAATCTTAATAAAAGTTGAATTGGCAACTGGCAACTGGCAGCCAGATGCCAATTCAATTTTTATATAAAATCTTAATAAAAGTTGAATTGGCAACTGGCAACTGGCAACCAGATGCCAATTCGTTCAACCTCGCGAATTGGCAACTGGCAGCCAGATGCCAATTCGATTTGTTTGTAAAAATCTTAATAAAAGTTGAATTGGCAACTGGCAACAAGATGCCAATTCGATTGTTATATAAAATCTTAATAAAAGTTGAATTGGCAACTGGCAACTGGCAACCAGATGCCAATTCGATTTTTATTAAGATTTTATATAAAAATCGAATTGGCATCTGACTGCCAGTTGCCAGTTGCCAATTCAACTTTTATTAAGATTTTTACATAAAAATCGAATTGGCATCTGGCTGCCAGTTGCCAGTTGCCAATTCGCGAGGTTGAACGAATTGGCATCTGGCTGCCAGTTGGCAGTTGCCAATTCAACTTTTATTAAGATTTTATATAAAAATTGAATTGGCATCTGGCTGCCAGTTGCCAGTTGCCAATTCAACTTTTATTAAGATTTTTACATACAAATCGAATTGGCATCTGGCTGCCAGTTGCCAGTTGCCAATTCGCGAGGTTGAACGAATTGGCATCTGGTTGCCAGTTGCCAGTTGCCAATTCAACTTTTATTAAGATTTTATATAAAAATCGAATTGGCATCTGGTTGCCAGTTGCCAGTTGCCAATTAAACTTTTATTAAAATTTTTACATACAAATCGAATTGGCATCTGGCTGCCAGTTGCCAGTTGCCAATTCGTGAGGTTGAACGAATTGGCATCTGGTTGCCAGTTGCCAGTTGCCAATTCAACTTTTATTAAGATTTTATATAAAAATCGAATTGGCATCTGGCTGCCAGTTGCCAGTTGCCAATTCAACTTTTATTAAGATTTTTACATACAAATCGAATTGGCATCTGGCTGCCAGTTGCCAGTTGCCAATTCAACTTTTATTAAGATTTTATATAAAAATCGAATTGGCATCTGGTTGCCAGTTGCCAGTTGCCAATTCAACTTTTATTAAGATTTTTACATAAAAATCGAATTGGCATCTGGCTGCCAGTTGCCAGTTGCCAATTCAACTTTTATTAAGATTTTTACATAAAAATCTAATCGGCATCTGGGTGCCAATTGCCAGTTGCCAATTCGCGTTTTATTCACAATTACTGACAGAAGACGAATTGGCATCTGGCTGCCAGTTGCCAATTCGTGAGGTTGAACGAATTGGCTATTTGCAAGTGAAAGTTGAATTGGCATCTGGAATATGAAGTTGGGTGCCAGTTGCCAGTTGCCAATTCATTTTGTATTAAGATTTTTACATAAAAATCGAATTGGCATCTGACTGCCAGTTGCCAATTCGCGTGGTTTAACAATTTTGTTTTTACTTAATATTTGTAAGTGAAGACGAATTGGCAACAAGAGTGTGAAGTTGGCTGCCAGTTGCCAGTTGCCAATTGAATTGGCATTGAATTGGCAACCGGCAACTGGCAACTGGCAGCTAACTTCACGCACATGATTTATTGAACATTAAAGTACAAAAAAATGTTACAGCACAAAATGCAGTTCAACAGTATACTACTGATATATTTAACAGCAAGTTATGCATTAAATATTGCGCACGTAATATTCCACGGTTGTACTTCAATTTATAAACATTAGGCAAGACCTCATTGAATAGAATATTCTGACTTGACTTGACTGTTACCAATATCGACTGTTACGTGGATTGAATGATACACTTAGTAGAGTCTAGAACTCATAATTAGGCTTGCATTTCTCCTAATATTTATTCAATGCACTGATTTCACCAGCATAATGTTAAAATCAAAGAATTTGTAAAAGTAGACATCTAAAAGCTGTAAATAAATTCTTTAAACCTTCAGCATAAACTGTTAAAGCTTGATAAAATTCCTTACTTTCAAAATAAATCAGAACTTACAGTAATACAAGTGTTTCTAGCTCGAATTCCTGACCCAGCCTTTTTTTAACTGAAAAGTCTGGCCCTTTTATACCCAAGAGACTAGAGTGCCCATAAAATAAGGACACAGAGTTAGGAATGCCAAATATGTTGGTCACAAGAGACAGTGCCACTGTGACCTCAATTCAGATCACAAAACTTGTACCATCAATAACTGGATTTTAACTGTGATTAAATAAATTCTAGACTTAGAAAATATTTTATACAACAAGAACAATAAGATTTACTAACAAGAGGGCCATGATGGCCCTTTATCGCTCACCCGAGTACAACTGCTTTTAACAAAGTTGCTAGAAATCATCGAAACAACCTTTCTGACAAATTTCCAGGATATTTGGGCTGAAAATGTTACCTCTAGAGTGTTAACAAGGTTTTTCCATATTTGGGCTCTGTGACCTAGTTTTTGACCCCAGATGACCCATATTCGAACTTGAGCTAGAAATCATAGAAACAACCTTTCTGACATATTTCCAGGATATTTGGGCTGAAAATGTTACCTCTAGAGTATTAACAAGGCTTTTCCATATTTGGGCTCTGTGACCTAGTTTTTGACCCCAGATGACCAATATTGAAACTTGAGCTAGAAAACATCGAAACAACCTATCGGACAAATTTCCAGGATATTTGGGCTGAAAATGTTACCTCTAGAGTGTTAACAAGGCTTTTCCACATTTGGGTTCTGTGACCTAGTTTTTGATCCCAGATGACCCACATTCCCCCAAAAAGGTTTTGTGAAGTCTTTAAAAACATATGTCCAAAATGTTACAATAACATCAAACAATTCAACAGAAGTTGTTTCTGATGCGGTTTACGACGTAGACACACAGGAAGGTTATGATTGTATTACGTTTTTGTATACAATATTACGAAATGTGCCATTGTATATTTCGTGATATACGGCAACGGATGCTTCTTGGCAAGTTCCGCGTTATGCTAAGAAATATTTATTATATTTTGCTCCCAAGGAATAAGTCTATTCAATAGCTACACATAGTTTTGATTCTTATTTTACTGACGCTAAATGATTAAAATAAAAGCAGTCATTGTTTTTAAAACGAAATGGTTAAAAACGTGTGTAACTTACGAATGAAATACAGCATAAACATATGCTAAAAACTAGGGTTTTTTTGCAAAGTAATCTTTTGACACAGATTCTCATTTGTATCATCGTTGACAATATATTTAATGAAGGTGTAGTATCTTGATAGATGGAAGATTGAGGAAAGAAGGAAAGAAAGAAAGAAAAAGAGGGAAAAAAGAAAGAGAAATGGAAAGATAAAAGAAAGAAAGTAAAAAAAGTAATTATGCAATGAGAAGAAGGTTCATATGACGTGGCTATACGTGCTATATATGTTTCCCATGTTCAAACAAAAGACATTTCTTGTTTTTTTGAGCATTTGTTTTCTCGGTTGTTGTTTTTTGTTGTTGTTTTTTGCTTATTTAATTTTGATAGAATTTCTATTCAAATCCCTGTTAAAAGCTGCTAGATCGTCATATGGAAGCACTACCGTATTGCTACATGTATAATAAAAAACTCAAAACTTACCTCTGTACAAGACTTCATGAAATCAGCTTCAAACATATCTGCCTTATTCATTATAATGTACCAGCAGTCACTTCTGTAGATGTTTGAGGACAAAAAAGACATTTTCGCATTTTCCCACGCTCCTAAGATTTGGCGTCTTGTTCGTTCTTTTAGCTCGAAATATTTGGCGTTTTGTCCGTTATTTTAGCTCCCAGGTTTGGGGAAATTGTTGTCTGACGACCTTTATTGCTTCAGACAGGCACTTTGGTCAGTTATATGATAAACTCTAATATACCTGTTATTATATGTTCAATAAATCTGTTCCCGCGTTAAACTTTAAGCTTTACAAAGTGTACAATGCGAAAAGCTTAAAATGGATATGATAGTCGTTTTGAACTTTTCTCTTGCGGTTAGAAACTTTGACATCGACAGGTATTACTTTTTGAAAATCCCCTGTAAAGTGTTTATTCCGGGCCGCAGCAGCGGCCCGCTATATTTAATACGTGGTGAGTAAAAGATGCATGGAGACTTAAGCACTATATCGAACATATGCGTCTCTCTTCATTATAAAGTTAAGGTACTTCTGAGATGAAAACTGTAGACACAGTCATTTTTTTTTTTGAAAAAGCAAGAGTTGTCGTTTGTAATTGAGCTGTCGTTCGTTTCATAGAGGGCGCAATCTAATATACGCTGGTAAAAAAAGAAAAAAGCGCTTTTCACGTTTCAGTCGCAATCTACACCTAGAAAAATGGATATATGATTGCTTTTTTCACTAACATAACCTTTGACATTATAGAAACGAAACGAGTCGACTGAATATTCTTTTATGGCCTTTTTAGACATATATGATATTGTTTTAGCTAATTTTTTCCCATTCTAAATTAGTCTGCCTCCGTGGTGTAATGGATAAAGCCGATCGCCAAAACACTTTTTGTGTACGTGTACTTTCAGAAACCACGAGTTCGAATCCCATCAACACCCGATTTTTTAAAAACTTTTTTCTGCTGTTTTAATAATCATTTTTAATTTTTTAAGAATATTTTACGGCAAATAATCATAAAAATCTTCATTCATGTCAAATTAATAAGGATAATGGTAATGAAAAATTGAGACATACCAGGAACGGTGTACTTTGTATCACAGTTTTTCTTGTATTTGTTTGTTGCCAGGTCGAGGATTGTTCAGTATTCTACGATAGTTGTGATAAGGAATGTAGACAAGGCGGGTCGACTACACGACCAGCTAAAAGGACTATTTTAGTTGTTTCCAAACGTCTATTTCCATGACGTTAATATATGGAAGTTTGGCAGTTTTATAAATACTTTACATAAAACTATGGACTTATTGTAGCACCTGACCAAAGCTAGACTTTCATTCGCCAAAATCTTCAAACGTTTTGATATTTTACATTGTATTTAGAATGTATGTTAACCTAGTTATGAAAGGTATTTAAAGCTGTAAACAAATAAAATAAAACGTGTGATAAGACAACAAAAAGAAATATGTCACTGAATATGTTAAAATGTCTTACCAATTATCAATTTTTTAACATGTTCTGCATCAAAAACATTTATTACATTTTACACCGTTCTCTGCTTGAATATATAAATCATTTGTGACATGGTTCTTTAAAGCAGGGGAAAGTGCGACAAAATAAAATGCAACAAAACTTTTTGGCATAAAATGCTACCCCTTATTGTATACCTTTTTCAAATGTTAATGATGGATACTTGACTTTTTGATACCTTTGGTGACTTCTTTCTTTTTGAAGTCATGAGCGCCATCATTTGTTTCATTAAAGTTGTTAAAAAATTTTCATAGAAATACATAAAATAAAGTATCTTTTGTCGAAAAACGGAAAATATCAAATTCTTAATTACCCAATATGACATGTAATAAGAACCTCGCACTCAATTATTCATTAAACTATTCTTTTGTGAATAGAACTTTGAAAAAATAGGATGAATCCCTTAACCGCGCGTCCTAGATTAGACACGCAAGGCTGTCACTCCCGTAACAGGTAATGTTTCAAGTACATCTATACAGACCACTGACAGACAGACGCACGCACACACGTTAACTATTATTCATTACTTAGAATACATTTTATACAACAATAACAAGTCATTTTAAAGCCTTCGCACATATAAAACTGACATTTATATCAGACACATAGATCTATCACTTTTCGCTTAATTCTAAAGTAAAATTTGTTGCGTAATTTGCGACCCAATCTGTCGTCGGATAAGAAATAAAACCTACTTAGCCGTTATGCTAAAAGCCTAATGCACATATTTAAATGACTTTGAAATCGATAAGTAACTCAATCTGTTGAAGATGAAGACATCCGATTTAGCCCATTTACAGTGCATGTACAGCTCATGTATTGTGTCCAGACGGACAAAGCACTTCGAAATGATTTTTTTCCATAAGAGAAATCTACTGGCTACAATATCTGGTTAACAGACACATTTTCTGCAAAAATGGAATTCATTGCCCATATCCAGATTTCCAGACCCTGACAAAATACACATTATGTGCAAGAGACGATAGGACGATGCACAAGGACGATCACACGATGCGAAGACGATATTCATATCACATCGCCCCAACGTGTCTTTGCATTGTATTAACGCCCCTTCGCATCGTGACCCATCGCATCGCGCAAATGCACGCTCCCACGTCGGATCCACTCGTGTCGCCTAGATTTGTTATCATACTAGATCTACGTCATTTGTTATCATACTAGATCTACGTCATTTGTTATCATACTAGATCTACGTCATCTAATAAATACGTCACGAGCAAGTTTCGGAGAATTGAAATCTATGTTGTCGTTTAAGATCAAGAGATCAAGGTCATTACGGCCTGAAGGAAAATAAAGGATTAAGAATGGATGATAGAGTGTTCAGGGTTAAAAAATCGACATCTTTACAAAATGACGTGATTGTTTCAAAAACGCTTAAAATTCCCGAGGGTGACTTTTTTGTAGATCACAAAACGTAAAATTTATACGAAAACCGCTCCGGGTTTTTCACTTCAGGTCAAAGTTGAAGGTCCAAAGTGGAATGGAACAGAGTTTAGAAGAGTTTTCGTTGCAAGCAGACTTTTCGCTGCCAGCAGCCCAGCAGACCAGCCAAGCAGACCAGCAGCTCAGCAGACCAGCAGTTCAGCAGCAGTTCAGCAGCAGTTCAATATAAGAAAAAAATAGACTGTGTCTACAGTATTCATCTCAGAGGTACCTGAATTTTTCAATGAAGAGAGACGCAACTAGTGCTTAAGTCTCCATACACCTTTTACTCACCACTTATTAAATATAGCGGGCCGCAGCAATAAGATATAAAATATCAAAATGGAAGGGCGTGCATTTTTTGTTTCTTGCCGATAACATAACATAACAGGTTTTTGATAATCCTTAAATTTGAAAGGATAATGTTTTTCTGCCAAATGAGTTTCCTGTAAGCAAATTAATTCTTTTTGATCTATAAGAAAATTTTGTAACTAAATACATTTTGTGTATGATTCTGTTCTCATACCCCGAATATTCCATGAAATGATGCTGAGGCAGGGCCTGATGGACTCAGTAATTACCTCAGCTGTTGTGTTATCCATTAATGGTTTATACGGAGTTGTTTTGTGTTATGGAATTTAGCCTATGTTCTACATAAATTTAGTGGACATTGCACAGTCATGTGCCCATAAGGTCCTGGATGTAAGATGTGTGGGTGTCGGTGATGTGAATTTGTTATTGTCCTTAAAGCTTGTACATAGTTATATCCCTCCGGATACTAATAGTATTTGGGATACATGTCTGTCACTGTTTTTGTCATTAAGAATGTCCACGCAGCTCCTCTGATACCACGTGGTGGATTTACACCAAACTTCTTATAAGCGTAGTTGTGCATATTATCGGCATGTTCCGGTTCAATGATTTTCAGTGGAATAATGGCCCTTGATACATATAATTTTATGATGTTATGGCTAATTCTCCTATAACATCCGACAGATTCCCACTCAACCTAAGATAATTGAGCAGTGCCAAGCTTAGTCATATCGCCGTCACATCCGGTTCAGTGATATTCAGGGGATTTACATTTTCTTCGAATTTAATGATATTTTTGCTACTTCTCCTCTACCATTGGCCAGATTTCCACTAAACCTAATAGAACACAAGTTGTCGTCGGCATGTACCGATTCATTGATTTCAAGGGAAGTTGCAACCCTGATGTGTCATATTTCATAATGTCTAAAGTTACTAATTCTCCTAAACGTTGGAGTTGAATTTTACCAAAAGCTATTTGAGTGGTCATTGTCAAGCGTAGTTGTACATTTTCGTCAGCATGTTACGGTTCAATAATTTTTGCGGAACTATGTCTTTGATCTCTCATATTCTAATATGCTTGTGCGACTAATCCTATATCGCTGGTCAGAAAACTACAAAACTACACTGAAGTGATTGGTGCGAAGCCTGAACTTGTGTATATCATCAGATTGTTACAGTTTAGTGGTATGCATTTTCAATTCTACTGAATAATGCTGAATAATGGGAGACATGTGTGTGTGTGGGGGGGGGGGTGACAGGTAATCTCTATTTTAGAGAATGAATTGATAATGGGGTCTCTAAGTCTCCTGCAACGAAGTCTTTAAATACACTACATGTACAGCTCATACACTAGAAACTAGTCAATGATCAATTTCATTACTAACTATCGTATACGTATTCGAGTATTTACATCTCATATGAAAGTTGTAAAAAACATGTTAGAGACAATGTTAGTACAAATAATCCACAGGTACAGACATGTTCATTTAACGCTCATGTAAAATGTTATATACATTTGTAATTACAGTTTTAAGAATGAGGAGGGTTGTTGTACTCGCCCCAGCTTTTGCGTTGATCAAAGACGTGTTATTAATATTAATAACTTCAAAACCGACAAACTTATCGACTTTTAAAAACTCCTGCCATGCTTGTTTCTCATGGTAATACATACAAATGCAGCAAGTCACATATATTTTTGCGGAGTAATGCCTCTATTTGTATTATGATTTTGTAAAAAAAAGTTAAAAGTCCGGTACCTCATTAATAAAAGATAATTTTACAAAAATCATAATGATACTAAAGTTTTTTCTATTTAGCCTTGACTTAAAATTAACTTTTATTACATAGTTTTTCAGTTTAAGATAAAAACTAAAGTTATCAACAGTATTCCCATCATAAGACTTATGTTTCATCTTTTACGTATCTGCAGCTTGTATGGCGTTTCACGTATCCACCGTCTGCGTTCATACGTACCCTATAATATTTTCATCTGTCGTCATAAGTACCCTTAAATAGAACACCATGCTTGTTTAAGTGTCAACTGCAGCTGCTGTATTAGTCATAGCGAAAAGAAAATATGTCAAGTTTTTCTGCTACAGAAAATGTGTAGTTTTACGATTTATGCAGTTTTGGACTCTTTCGATTATTAGATTTCTTAAAATTCTGTTAAAAATCCGAAAAATTGCAATTTCTGGTCTGATTTCCGTAATCGTAACAACACGTCGGTCATTTTTCAGCTAAACAATTGAGCATTGCCTAGTACAAATATATTGAAACTCATATTGAACGAAAACATTGTGAAAATGAATAAAAAAGAGAAGATATTAGGTATTTTCCAGCTTACATGTCAGGACGTTCATATATATACATTTGTTGTCAGTAGTACCCATCTGCGTTCGAAGTAGTCGAATACCCGGGGTGGATTAGTGAAATACACGCACATCATGGAACCGAATGTGCATTCAATAATTACTCATCATTTTCATATAACCAGTTAAATGAGATAATAATAGTTAATAGTGTGTACATGCGACGTCTGTTTATATGTTAAATAAAACGCAGTTTGCTATTATTTTTCAATATGAAACGGCGATTCTATAGCAGCTATAGTAGTGTTTCGCTGATTTCTAAGCATTTTTGGTGGACAGTAAGCATATACGCAGAATGACTGTTAGAATACCTAAAATGTAAACTAATCTGACTTAAATAATTACCAAAACAATTATCCGCATGAATACCACAGTCATTCTCTCCGGTACCGTACGTGTAGAAGGCGTGGTCCAACATTGATATGACGGAGTCCGGCCCATGTACTTTCTGTCCATCGTGTCCTAATAAAAAGGTAATAAACAGCAATGTATCATCAAAAGTAAATAACAGAAGATCGTTAGAAAATTACTTGCGATACATGTACAGCCAATGTCTTTTTTATTTGATTCTAAATATGTTTCAGAATGGGTCATTTTTCCCCAATTGAAACAAATGCCGTGGTAAAACAAACATGACTTTAAATCAAAATAAAATACTATGAATTACCTATGGTTTGGCCTTATGTATGCTCTAATAATATTGTTTCAATGCGTTTACAAATCGCACTTAATTACTACTGTATTAGCTAATATCCTTTTGATTAGGTTTTAAATCAAGAAATTTGTTCGTTATCAGGGGCGTAACTAGGCGTACTCCTGTACGCCCGTGCGTACAAATCGCTTCCGTATTCGAAAAAAAAGCAGGGCTTAAACTTTGAAAACAGTAATAAAAATCAGAGGCTTAGGGGGGTAGGTCACATATATACTGTCTCTGTGGCTTGTCAGAACTCAGTTTTCGAATTTGTGTTTGTCTTGATGCAGGGCCATGATCGGTTCTGTGCCCCAAAACTTCTTCCATTAAAGGTATTTTTGGATTTATTTTCTTAATCAGGTGTAGAATGATAGTTTATGTCATGAGCACGCGGTTCAGATCGAAATGATAGCATGAGCATGCGGTTTAGATCGAAATATCCGTCACCGAGGGCCGTAACTGTTTCCATTTCCATCTGAACCAAGTGTCTCATGATAGCAACATTTTCGTGCATACCGTCTTGCACTTTAAAGTAGATTTATAAATGCAAAATGATACATTTTCATATGAAACAAACGATATTTAGACGTTAACGTTTGGGAAAGTGACGTCACAATGTTTATAACGTTACGTCACAAGTAATTCATGAGATCCATTTGGCATAGGAGGGGGGCAGGCCAATTTTTCCGCATTGGTTAAAATCAATGGAAATGCCGATCCGATATGCAAAAGTGTATAGTTTACTGATCTAAGTAATGAATTAAGAAACACATTTGGCAACATTTGCGGTTTTATGCAGGTTCAGAATGACGGTCTTCCCCGTGAGAGTATCGAGGCCGTGTATCAAGCCTTCCACGCATGCCTAGATGTGGACGAAACCATTTTTGTCCGCGAGTTACAGCTGTGGCATATGTGGTGGACGGACGCGACGCTGGCGGTTGACCGTCCAGCTGCCCCACTGTCTCTAGCGGAAT
>JAFMSR010000011.1:10251253-10273117 GCA_022818135.1 Saxidomus purpurata | reverse complement strand
GTTATGACTATGACATCCTAGCTCACTCAGTGGCAAATGTTGATCAATTGTTTAAAAAAAATATCATTCCAAATAACAGATTCATCCACATCCCATAGTCACATGCATTCGCTGTATAAAAAATCTTGCGATACAAAGCAAACGAAGTCTTATAAGCATATATAACTAGATTTACAGAACAGAAATCACACTGGTAACTATGTGATCAGGTCTACAGTGTCAGAATATTCTACACTTTTTCTTATTCTTCTTTTTAACTTGTAGAGCAGCTCGTGTTGCCTGCTCAAACACCTCCCGGACCCCTTCTTTTGTTTTAGCTGAACATTCCAAATAGCAGAAAGCTCCAATACGCTCTGCCATTGTACGCCCATCTTCGCCTCGTACTGGCTCTTGTTTCATTTTCATAAGTTCTCTTTTTGTTCCATCATCACTTCTCAAATCTTTCTTGTTTCCTACAAGAATGATGGGTACATTGGGACAGAAGTGTTTTACTTCTGGCGTCCACTTCTCAGGGATGTTCTCCAAGCTGTCTGGACTGTCGATGGAGAAGCACATGAGTATGACGTCAGTGTCGGGGTAGGACAGGGGACGCAGTCTATCATAATCTTCCTGACCAGCAGTATCCCACAAGGCTAACTCAACCTGCAGTGAACAACATAAATGTGAATAAATTTGACAAATGCTACAAACTACATCTATAAATCTCACATGCTTTTTGTTCAATTCATCCTCCTTAACACTACAAAAAAAAAAACATTGAGTACATGAAACCTTACGCCACAGTTACTGTAAGATACATGTATACTAAAGTAATTAGATGACGTGGCAACTTAGGAATTATTTTGTTGCTAAATTTTAACAGTAAAGATTACAGCAGTGAAATATGAATCAGAGCAACATAGCAGACGAAACAGTTCCTCATGGTACTTTTTTTTCATTACACGAAAATGTATAAAATTACTACGCAAGGCAGACACAATCCATCTTTCTTTAATATTTATTATCTAAAAATTAGACACTTGCTCATAAGTAATTTCTAAATTAACAGTAAAAAGTTTATGGAAGCCCAGATTAAAATTATTGTATCTGAACATAATCTGACTGTGTGTTGTATTTTTCAACATTTCGAAGTTAAAAATTGTTCAAAATTAACCATACTCTTATTTATATATTTATGCATGCCTAAAAATCATGCTTTCTAGAACATTCATAAGTGTTGGGATTTCCCAAGTCTAATTCATGTTAGTGAGCTGAATCTGTCTGTTGTTATTTTGTCACATTATAAACTCTTACCCTGCCTGAGTTAATCTTAATTCCAGACTCTAGAAGACATTACGATGAGAAATAATCACCGCAAGTTATAATCCCAAATAAATAGATGGTGATTTTAATAATTATATAAATTTCAGCAGGACAAGGGTTTACAGAACATTTTTTTGTATGAGGAAATTCAGCGAAAGTGTTGGCAAAGAATTTGGAAGATGAATTGAACGAACAGTCATGCAAGCTAGCTATCTATGTATGTTAATAGAAACTAATAACAGTCATGCTGAAAATGAAGTTCTAAACAAACAGTACAACACAGTGGATAGGTTCTTCAAACAGAGGAATGACAAGGTCAAAAACTCTACAACTGAAAAGTAACAGAAAGTAATGGTTAACAAAGTAAATAATAAACAGGGACTGCACTTCTTCATAAACTGTTTTGTATACTTATGCATTTACTGGCAATTATCTTAGTCCGACAGTGAAGAAATCACTACTCTAGAAACAAAGAGATATATTCAAGTGAAAAATTTACAAGTATCAATTGACAGCACATCCTCATAGTTTAAAACAATTATGCTAGGTTTATCAAACTTTAAAAAGTAATCAAAAAGATGTGCAAATTGGTAAGAGTTTAAACGATGATCGAGTAGATTCGAAAATCGGTTGTTCACTGGCCAAGTTGCTGATGATCAAAAACTCATTTTGAAAATCGATTGTCGGTAGTTTCTTTTCTTGGGTCCTCTTTTTCTTGCTGTCTAAACAGCTCACAAGGGAGGCCACTCTGACTACAAAAGCGTCTGCTATTTTGGGTGCTTACAAGGGATAAAAAATATTGTTCAGTGTTGGCTGTTATTTACTTGCTTTAGTATAAATTTTATCAAAAAAGTTGTGACAATATTATTGTGTACTTAGCTACTTTTGTAGAACAATTTCAATTATTATAATCGAAGATTTATTGAAAGCAGCTGTCGGATTATTTCCGATCATCGATTACCATTTCTGTCCGATTTTGAAACCCTACAAATAGGTGTTTGAAGTGCAGACCATGTTTATCTGAAAACTCGAAATCAATGCTATGTAACAACATAAAGCCTGGGGGAAAACCAACAGGCAACAGAGCAGAATCCATGCTGACATTTGTAATGAAACTCACCAGCTGGCAGAAACAATTGAAAAACTGCTTCACACGAATTAAAATCAACGCGACTGGAAGCGTCCTAAACTTCAATGAATATACTGAGGGAAGGAAAATGTTGCTAAATGGAAAAACAAGTCATGAATGTGATACAGCAATGAATTAAGACCTGTGCTAACAAAAGCTAGGTGATGAGACAATATCATTACTGTGGAGGTATATAAATTCAAAGATTTAAATTAAACCATTGCTAACAATTTAAAAATCTGAAAACATTTAAGTCTTTTCAGTTATTGGAGCCACTTCCATACTTTTCTTTCTTTTTGTATGATCTAATTGCTGTGACACTTTGAACCAATTGACACCAAACAGATGTACATAAAGTTATTTCAAGCTAAAGTTTGTTTTCCAATTCTGCCAATTTTTGACTTATGTATGACTTGCAAAGTGAAAAGACTTTCATGCTTTCACCCTTTATATCTGGTATCATTGGCAGACTGTGATCCTTTACCCTGTAATAAATTCTGAAACTAAGACAGTATTATAATTAGCTTGGGATTATTCAAATACAATGAATAATTTTCCATCACAGGAACAACAAAAAATGTAATAAAGTGACACCTTAATGCTGATTATCTGCTAGTCATCATATCAAACTTTTATCCTAGCAAAGATTAGCTTACAGTTTCAATGCTAGAATCAATGTCAGAGGTGAACGTAAATTTTCAACTCATTTCAGGTTATCTTCTAAAGATTCAACAATTCAGCCCCAGGCCCATACTGGCCCAGCAGAATTTACATCTTCTCTTACATTTCTTCTGGTTAAACTGCCTAATAATCTGCATAATCTTTACATTTGACCCAGACACCGCTAGCCAAGTAAGTCTGTTCATTTCAGTGTAACCTCTTTCACAGATCTGACCTTTGTACAAGGTGGACAACTGTAAAATGTCAACCTGTAGAATCGACTTGCCTTCGAAGTGGAAATAGTGAGACCAAGACACCGCTTACTTCTAACATCCTATTTAAACAATATTAAATAAATGTTCTTTTACCTGTTTTCCATCTACTTCAATATCTGCTACATAATTTTCGAACACAGTGGGTACATAAACTTCTGGAAATTGGTCTTTGCTGAACACTATAAGAAGGCATGTTTTACCACAAGCACCATCTCCAACTATCACCAACTTTTTACGTATAGCAGCCATTTGTCGATTGTAATCTGAAAAAGATTTTGAAAATGTGATAATAATATAGTCAAGGTAGAAAATCTTCAAAATATCAACAATGGAAATAGAAAATAAAATGGATCAATCAACAACTTCTTTAATTTCCAGTGTTCCCACTCTCGTAAAATATTACGTAAATCACGCAAAAAAAATAAATATCGCGCAAATAATTTTCACCACGTGCGAGATCGCGCGTACGAAAATGCTGAGAACGAATCGGTTCAGCTGGACTCTCCCAATATGTTCTAAAATAGATCATGGAAATCCTACTTTCTCGGCCAATTGCTGGTGATTTACCGTTGACGTCATAAAATGTAGACGGGTTTGATATTCGAATGCTCTGGGAATTAATATTAGCACTTTAAAAGTGTGACCAATCTAATGATCCGGGCTTCGTCTGCAAAAATGTGGCAGACAAAGCATTGTGTTTTGCTTCACGGCGAATAAAATAAATGATGCCCAACAACAAAGTGAAGAGTTACCATCCAGAAGTACTGAAACAACTACGAGTAGTGTTAAAAGTTGGAAAAAGTACCCGAAACGGTTTCATAACAAGTGGTTGCCACGAGTTGTAAAAATTTTGAACGGTCGCCGCTTGTGTATCATATAATTTTCATACCCCCCAAAAATGAGATTTACCCCTTCTTTTTGTGTCCAGGGGGTAAGTATACCCTTGAAAAAAATACTGAGTGGGAACACTGAATTTCAAACGATTCGTTTAGCAGTTTACTTAAACACCTTTAACTTTCGCAGATTCAGAAGTTCCTGATCACACCGTTGTTAGAAAAAAGTGGTAGTGGTGGAATTTGGAAAACAGTCATGACATGTCATAGAGTATTCCCCCCATTGTATTGCCCTACATTTTCCATGATGTACGCTTTTCAGAAATATAATCTTAGATTAAAACTTCAAAGGCTATCTAAAAGACCGATTACCTGAAAAAACGTTCGTAAGCTAGACAACAAAGGAAGGTTGTTTAGAGAAAATAAGGAAGCTGCAAAGAGCAATGACGTCATCAAAATGGCGACCAAAATGGTATTTTTCGACTGTTGTACAGAAACATACATTTTATGGCGTATTTCTGAACCTGTCTGGTCGTTACATATTTTTCGGAGTAGAAATTACAATACAGAATAAACTTTAATTAGCACAGTGGTTCCCACAAATGGGTAAATAGCAACTCAACGTCCTCAAATAAACTGACAAATCCGAAGTCCGATCACTCGCCCTCTTTATTTTTCAAATTTTAACAGATTCCTAAACACTAGAACATAATCAATCAACTAAAATCAACAAATAATATATCAAAAAACAACTTACCTGTGAAATATTTACACTAAGCGTTTCAAAACGCTTGCTTTTCTAAGTTTTGTTTATCATCAAATTCAGGCCACACCTCATTACCATGCAGAGCGGGGTATGAGTAATTGCTGTAAGGCGAGGTATTGCTGATTTGTGGGATAGCAATGGAGAACTTCCGGTGATATCGAAAGTAGTGTAAGCGTTTCCGCTTACAACAAATCAATCAATGCACATCAAAATAGGCGAAATATCTTACCTGTTTCTTCTTTTCTAAAACAACAAAACATTGCAATGAAGACCACTTAAGTTTTAGCATAATATAGCATTGATACACACTTTATAGTTTAAAAATCTATAAATAGGTCGTTTTGAACGTGATCTAAAAATAATTCGAAACGGATTGCAATCATTGGTTCATATTTGTTTCTAAAATTAGACGATCAGGCTATGTCACAGTCGTGAACGGGTAGGCAATCCATGGCGTGTAACCGGTAACAAAACTTTAAAGTTTAAATGTCTTGATACAGCACACAATCAGGCGCGTATGAAGGGTATGTTAGATGTGGATTCACTAAACAGACGAGGGGTCTTGGGGCCGTGTAGGCCCACAGCAGGTCCAGGGCAGAGCCCTGGTAGGGGGACCAGGGAGGCAAAGCCCCCCGGCGAAAAATAGTTTTGGGGGATTTAAACAAGAATTTAAAGCTGTTTAAAGTGCTACATGCTGTCTTTGAAAAACGAAAATAATACTAACACTTACACAAGTTTTTTTTCGTCAACTTTTATAAAATATAGTTTTGCAATCGTAAGACCTAGTTAAATTAAAGTTCATTTTTTATTTAGATGTGCTCTCAGTGTTGAGCCTCACTGCAATTCTACCTACGGATAAAAAACCCTAAAGAAATAAAGTGTTTTAACAATTGTTGCCTCTATGTTGGAGCATATCTAATTATTTTTACAGCTAGATAAAGTCAAGGTTTCTATTTCTACCTGCGATTTCAGCTACATCAAGGTCGAGCTCGCATTAGCTGTGGAGCATAGCGCTCAGACGTCATGCTTGATCGTAGATAGTTTTTTATCCGTCGCATGACACTAAATAAATGAACTTTCAGCCGTCGCTGAAGATACGGGCATTTTGAGAAGAATAACAAGGCACACGTAAGTACTTTGATAAAGATCCCTGTTAGTGAGATTTACAGCTTTTAGCTAAGAGGAAGGCTTATATATCAGCGGAAAGGGACCACCTTGTCTTCCAACGGGCCACTTCTCGTCGGAACTCTTCCCTATAACAAGTCTAAGCTACATCGCGTTGTTGACATCGATGATTTGGATCGGTTCCTTCTAGAAGAGCCAAGACCCGAAGAAACTCCAATCACTGGAAATGGTTGAGTGGTTTCTCCGTTGTGTATAAACTATTCAGATATCTTGCCATCAACATTTCTCATTTCTTCACTCGTGTATGTTAATATTACATACTGCACTTTTTACAGGTTATTTGTTTTGATGGCTTTCTGTCTCCAAAACTGTTGTCAAAGGGAACATTAGTTTTTGCAACTAGAAACCGAATTGTATACTGCCCAATGCAATTACCATTTATATATGTAAAATCCTTAACTACTGTTCATATGCAATATTTTCCATTCTGTACAATTTCAAAATATCTTATGTAAACAATATATGTTGTTACTAATGCCGCCATGTTGTAAACATCATGCTAACTCAACCCACATACCGCATTTTTGATGTTTTGCTTCATAGTTTCATTTTTACTTGTTTTTTCATAGATTTTCATTCATTTTGTTTTACTGTCTTGTCAAAGGTAATGCATTTATTACCACTTCATCTTTGTGGATCTTGTCTAACGCGCCCACAGTCCGCTACTTTGGAACTGATTGTATTTTTACTACCACATAGGTAATGACATAGTCACTTACAGAGCGGCTGTGGGTTTATTCTATGCAAAAACACATGTTTGTCGCTTAACTTTTAAATTTCACCGATATTTTCATATTAATTTTGGCAGCATTATCCATAATAGTATCATACGAATTTTATATATTATTAAGTATTTGTTTTTTAACGTTTCGTGCTGTTATCAAGACTTAGAGTTCTATAGACTTCTATGTATTCTTCTGATATTAGCAGGTGACATTGAAACGAATCCTGGTCCTAGAAACACACTTACGGAATACTTGTCATTTTTTCACCTTAATATTCGGTCAATACGTCACAAAATTGATTATGTTAAGAGTTATTGTTTAGATTTTGATATTATCTGTTTTACTGAAACACATTTAACTGATACTTATGCCAACTCAGAACTTATCTTAGAAGGTTATGAAAATTGAATGTACCGTAAAGACTTAACTGCTCATTCTAGTGGTTTGTTGATGTACGTGTCAAACTCGCTTGTATCTCGTAGGGCTTTTGAACTTGAAAATAATTACATTCATGCAATTTGGGTCGAGCTCAACACAGGAAATATGAAAATTCTGACATGTTGTATATACAGACCGCTAAATACTCAAGTTTCTTTCTGGGAAAAATTTGAAAATATGTTAGACCGAGCTCTTGACTTTAACCCTAACTTAGTAATTTTAGGTGACATTAATGAATATCAGTTTTTAAGCAAGACACACTTAAAGAATTCACTGCTCTTATATAACTTGAAAAATATTGTAACCGATCCCACAAGAGTAACAAACACCTCTTCAACATTAATCGATCCAATTATTGTTTCAGACTCATTAACAACGATACACAGTGAAACTATCGTAACTCCCACAAGTATAAGTGATCACTTTGCTACTAGTGCAACTTTAGAAATACCTGTTTTACACACAAGGTCATTAAAAAGACATATCTGGCTCTATAAAAAAACAGATTTCCAGTCATTAAACAATCTAATTGAACAGGAAAATTGGAATTTTATATGTCATTTAATGAAAATATGTATTCCATATAAAGAAGTAATGATTAGACCTTATGACAAACCTTGGTACGATTCCGTTATTAGAACTTTCTCACGTAAACACGATCTTCAGAGATCTATTGCAATCAAATCTAATTCTTTGCACCATTGGAGTAATTATAAGTATCTGCGTAATCGTGTAAACAATATGAAAAAAAAAAAAACATGCCAAAGAACAATTTTATGGTAATCTTGAAGAAAACATTCAAGTTTCACTCAATAACAACAAAAGCCAGTACTGGAAATTACTAAAGCAGCTTATAAAAACGAAATCTTTTTCCGAAGTAATACCTACACTAAAAACAATTAGTCAAGACGGCGTCGGAACATTTCCATATTTCTGATGTAGAACAAGAGGGCCAAGATGGCCCTATATCGCTCACCTTGGTACAAGTCCACTTGCCTGGTGGAAGATCACTAGATAATGTTATATACCAAATAAGTTTTCCTATATACGCCTTTGTAAAACAAATGATCCCCCCCGGGCAAGGTCAATTTTGACCCCAGGGGCATAATTTGAACAAACTTTGAAGAGGTCTACTAGGCAATGCTACATGCCAAATATCTAAGCTCTAGGCCTTGTGGTTTCAGAGAAAAAGATTTTTAAAGTTTTCCCTATATAAGCCTATGTAAAACTAAGTGACCCCCGGTGCGGGGTCAATTTTGACCCGGGGGTCATAATTTGAACAATCTTGGTAGAGGTCCACTAGCCAATGCTACATGCCAAATATCTAAGCTCTAGGCCTTGTGGTTTCAGAGAAGAAGATTTTTAAAGTTTTTACTATATAAGCCTATGTAAAACTAAGTGACCCCCGTGCGGGGTCAATTTTGATCCGGGGGTCATAATTTGAACAATCTTGGTAGAGGTCCACTGCTAGCTACATGCCAACAATCTAAGCTCTAGGCCTTGGTTTCAGAGGGGGGGGGTTTTTGAGGTTTTCCTACATAAGGTTTCCATGCAAAACTAAGTGCCCCGGGGTTTTGTCGGAGCTCATAATTTGAATGGGTCACTAGCCAATGCTACATGCCAAATATCTAAGCTCTAGGCCTTGTGGTTTCAGAGAAGAAGATTTTTAAAGTTTTTCCTATATATTCCTATGCAAAACTAAGTGACCCCCGGTGCGGGGTCAATTTTGACCCGGGGGTCATAATTTGAACAATCTTGGTAGAGGTCTACAGTACTAGACAATGCTACATGCCAAATATCTTAGCTCTAGGCCTTGTGGTTTCAGAGAAGAAGATTTTTAAAGTTTTTCCTATATATTCCTATGCAAAACTAAGTGACCCCCGGTGCGGGGTCAATTTTGACCCGGGGGTCATAATTTGAACAATCTTGGTAGAGGTCCACTAGACAATGCTACATGCCAAATATCTAAGCTCTAGGCCTTGTGGTTTCAGAGAAGAAGATTTTTAAAGTTTTTCCTATTTGTTGCCATAGCAACCAGAGTTCTGCATGGAATGGAATTCTTTGAACAATTTTGGTAGAGCTTCATGCAAGGAACATTCCTGCATAGTTTTATCAACATTGGCCTAGAGGTTTCAGAGGAGATGTCATTTGAATCAAAATGTTGACGGACGACGGACAATCATCGATCAGAAAAGCTCACCCTGGCGTAGCCAGGTGAGCTAAAAAGCAAACTGCTTAAATAAATATTTCTCTTCTGTATCAAAAGTAGATGACACGTCAGTTTATCTTCCGCAATTCTGTTCGTTTACAGATACAAACATTGATCATATTTTCATCTCTGAGTCAGAAACTAGAGATATTATAAGCAATTTAGTCACTAAAAAGGCTGTAGGAGAAGATTTGATTAGTCATCTGCTTCTTAAACGTACGTTTAGCACTATATCTAAACCGCTTACTCTGCTTTTTAATAGATCCCTAAACGAATGTGTTTTTCCGAGCTGCTGGAAATCAGCAATTGTAATGCCTCTGTGTAAAAAAGGTGACGCAAGTCTTACTACAAACTACCGTCCTATTTCACTCTTAAGTTGTCTTGGTAAAGTCATGGAAAGGATTATTTATAAACATTTATATAACCATTTTATATCTAATAATCTAATATACTCTAAACAATCAGGTTTTTTAAGAGGGCACTCTACAGCATTCCAATTAATTGATATGTGTGATCAAATAGTAAAAGCGTTTGATTCAAAAAGTTACACATGTATCATTTTCTGCGATATATCAAAGGCGTTTGACCGTGTTTGGCATAAAGGCCTTTTATTTAAATTAAAGCAAAATGGTATAAGTGGAACATTATTAAGCTGGGTCCGGAGTTATTTAGGAAATAGAACACAGAAAGTTTTTGTTGGCTCCTCCTATTCTGATGAAGTTTCTATTACTGCTGGAGTTCCCCAAGGCTCGGTCCTTGGTCCTCTATTTTTTCTAATTTGCGTAAATGATATTGTTGATCAACTTCTTAGCTTAACGCGTTTATTTGCAGATGATACTTCCCTTTCAAGTACAGTATCTTATATAAATGATCTTGAAGGAATACTAAATCATGACCTTGCACTTATTCACTCTTGGTCTAAGAAATGGTTAGTAGACTTTAATCCCAACAAGACAGAGGCTATACTTTTTTACGCCGAAAATTAATGTTGTAAACCCGAGAGTTATGTTCAATCGGACTCCAGTTAACTTTGTCAAAAGTCACAAACATCTTGGGTTGGCCTTTAGTTCTGATGGTAAATGGCACGAACATATTGAAAGTATTACAAAATCTGGATCTAAACTATTGGGTATGATGAGAAAACTAAAATACTCAGTCAAACGTCAAACATTATATCAAATTTATATTTCTTATTTAAGGCCAATTATTGAATATTCATCGGTTGTTTGGGATGGGTGTACTCAGTATGAAAAGAACCTTCTTGATAAGATTCAAAACGAAGCGGCACGAATAGTGTCGGGGTTAACTAGATCGATCTCCCATAGAAAACTTTATTGTGAAATTGACTGATTATCTTTATCAGATCGAATTATTTGAAATTAGTAATTATGTATAAAATGCATAATGGTGACTGTCCCGAGTATTTGAAGAACTTGTTGCCAGATATTGTAAATTCTATAACATCGTATAGCCTAAGGAATAGTGATGACTATCTGATAACTACTAGATGAACAGAGATCTATACACAGTCTTTTATTCCTACTGCTGTTTGTCTCTGGAATAACTTGCCATTGGAAATTCGAAATATTAACACATTATCAGGCTTTAAAAATGCATTACGCAAAATGTATTCAAATCCAAACCCTGTTCCAAAATATCTGTTCATCGGTGATAGAAGAGCGTCAGTTTTACATGCAAGGTTAAGAAATTAATGTAGCAACTTGAATTCTCATCTATATCATATAACCATCTATTGAATACCGAAAAATGTTCGTGTGGTTATCCTTCTGAAAACGTGGATCATTACTTATTTAATTGTCACTTATTCACCCATCAAAGAGTAAGACTTTTTCATGCATTACGCGCTTTTCATCCGCTCAGTTGCCAAATGCTTCTATATGGCCAACAGATATTATCCCATGAAGACAACTGTTTTATTGCCATTTCCGTTCAAATCTATATCAAAGCGGACACAACGTTTTTCTTAATTCTTTACACAAAGATGTACTCAAATATATTTGATTCTGACTTATTTTAGACAAGACATTATTTTTCATCATCCTTTTCATTCGTTAAAACATTTGTTCACCATTTTGTTTCTTTAAATATTATTTGAATTGTGTGTTACATAATTATGTGCTTATACATTGACTTTTTTTCTCTTCAAAATATTTCCATTCAATATTTACCGAACGCGCGTCTGTTACCATCACCCTATGTAACTTTTCCTCTATTAGGGAAAGGTCGTATTTAATGTTGTTAGAACTTGTGACATGATCCTTTTTCCATACATTTGTTGTCATATGGTATATTTTCCTTAATATTGTAATTATCATTGGAAATAAAATATGTTTAAACTAATCTTCCCTATCACCCTCGAAGTCGTGACCGTATGCATCAAAGAGTCTATCCTCGATTTATGCCGTCATATTGCCCAGGTTACTCGGTATTAGCCATTTTACCAAGAAGCGGTCATGTGCAGTTAGAAGACGGTCTTCTGGTTCCATGACCAGGTCACATATTACTAATGATGATGTAGTTTATCACTTTCTTACCGAATCGGAAATTTTACATCTTTTATCCAGTCAAGATTATTTTCCAGAATCCCTGCTTTCTTATCGCCACCATCTTTAATAACTCTGCCAATGTCAAAATAGCCGGTAGGAATAGGCAATATTTAATGGCACAACTTTGCTTTCATTTTTCTTTGCAGCAAACTGTTCATGTGCAGAAAATAGATAATTTTCATTCGATTTCGTAGTGGCGTCCTGCTGATTTGCAGAAGGACCCGGTTTGAATGAAGCCGCAAAAAACCTGTTTATGCGGTTCTCTGCACCATATTGTATACTTGGGTGTATTTGATTCATTGTCTAGACCATAGACACATGGTTTCAAATCAATATAAAAAACAATAGATCTATATTGATTTAAAACCAAGTGCCTATGGTCTTGAATGTATTTTATATCGATCTAGCCTACCAAATTGCACATGCACCAGGAGCTCTACTATACCCGGAAAATATGCCTGGATAGGGTGCACGCCGGATGATCATGTTAATATAAAAGATAGAATAAGATAACTGCAAGATAGTTCTTACAGTTAGGAGAATCAAGGTTGTTAAAACTGTTAAAAATAGTAAAAGAACAAGAAAAACTCTGCGGGCCTAAAATCAAAACTGACGTTTAAATGTTTTGGAAATTGGTGATTATTGAAAGAACTCAAGGAAACCAATCCTGACACGTCACCACATCTACTGACTTTGACTGAACTGGTAGTATCGAATAAAATACATGTATACAGTATATCTTTATTGTTCATTAATTGTCACTATCCTTATTTGTTTGACATGAATGAAGAAATTTATGATTATTTGCCGTGAAACATTTTAAAATGGTTTAAAAGCTGAAAGTTATAAGTAAAACTAAAAAATAAACAAATAATAGGTTTGGGTGGGATTCGAACTCATTCGTATAAGTACGCGTGTATAGTTATAGGTGCAGACGCCTTTACCATTTACACCACGGAGACCGACTATACAAGTTTATTGAGGAAAAAACAAGGTAATATAATATTGTATCTAATTGAAAAAGGCAATCAAAGATTATTCAGTCGAATTTGCTTCGTTACTTTAATATCAAAAGCTAGCTGTGTAAGGGGAAAAAGAAATCATGTTTACATTTTTCTCAAAGAAGATGGCGTCTGAAACGTGAAACGCGCTTTTCTTTATGATACGAACGACAACTCAATGAGGAACGACAACTCTTGCATTTTCCAAAAAAAAAAAAAAAAAGACTGTGTCTACAGTTTTCATCTCAGAAGTACCCCAATTCTTAAATGAAGGGAGACGTATATATTCGATGTAGTGCTTAAGTCTCCATGCATCTTTTCGTACCCCGTAATAAATATAGCGGGCCGCTGCGGCCCGCAATAAAGGTTTAAACACAACTGACTATGATTGTGATCTCGGCTTAGAAATGCAAGTCACTAATTTCCGTTGCCCAATTTAATATTTTATGCTGCAAATTATTGTAGATCTAATAATAAATTGTGGCAAGATTACTACGACATCAGGCAGTTTTAGCATACTCGTATGTGTATCATGGAAATTACACTCGAGAGGAGTTTGTGGATCCGACGGTGCATACATTTTTTAGAGGGAGACTCTATACACAGCTCGCATTTATATTTGGTTAAAGTCGGATTTCATAAAAAGAAGTACATATCCATTCGGACTAGAAGAAGCTGCAGACATCAGCGACTCGGTCTGCAATAGAGCGCCGTTGACAAATTTGTCAACCTCAGCAATAGAGCAACTAGCAATAGACATTTTTGACAACTCTGGTTGTGAATAGTGGATGTGTAGGGGTTTTCTCAAAATTGATATGCATATAAAGTTTACGTGTAAAGTATATGGAAGTCTTGAAATTCAAGGCCAACACTTTTATTACTGGGATACAGATACAAAGAAATGTAGAAAAACAAAACAGCGAAGTGTATTTATTTGTTATCTTTACAATTCAATGATATATTTCATCAGTCTTACACCTAAGTGGCGGAGGAGCTTTGGTACCTTTTGTGATGAACTTATTGTACTCCAGTTGATTCTTCCTGATGATCTCAGATAAAGGCCACTTCTTCGCCCTCACCACCGGTACTGGGTTCATCACATCTGGCACATTTGATGTACCTGCAACTGGAGATGCAGATCTAGATGCAGAACTACATGTAGATGTTTCTGGTCGTGTAACACGACGAACGCAACGCGACGCTGATTCGTTCTCTGAATCTGAAATCTCATCCAGTGCCGCCTCCAGACAGTCTCTTGATGACAGAGTTGTTGGTGTTGTCGTCACCAAGCGTTTCTTTATACGTTGTATGTTTTGGACTTCATGTCTGAAATTCAAATACAATACAGTGATTAATAAAATAAACTAGTTTCTCATACACGGGGCACCGTTTTGATGTTTGTTCACAAGTTTTGAAACAGAAAATACAATTACTGTTACGCAGTCATTTCAATGGATGCCATGTTATTCTGAAGTGAACAAAAATAAACCGAATTATTGGCATTAACTTGTCCTAGTGTAATACAGAATCAGTCAAGTGTAGCAATTAAACAGTGTGCAAACAGAAACTAAAAATTGACTTTTATCGGCTTCTTTCATTTATTGTGATAATTATACAGTACACTTGGGTAAATGTTTACTATGATTTGATTGTTTATATGTTTGCATGGGCTAATAGCTTATAGGCCCTATTTGTTGTAATATTTGATGTAAGTAATTAAAAAAATGTAACTTACCTGTCAACGTGTCTTCCCTATCGATGGTTGACATCCTAACACACCCCGTGATATTAATTCGTGCAAATTGATAAACCAATTTTTTCTTTCAGACAACAGGGGTGTGAACTTACTTTAGAATGGTTTTCCAATACCAGCTTTTATAAATGATTGTTTTACAGAAACCATAAAATTGTGAATTTTGTTTTATTTATTTAAGGTTGTTATGGACGAAACTACAATATTATACTGTTGAGTTCTTTACCAGCACTGGTACAACTACCTCCAGATACAACTGAGGATAAAGACCCTTCAATGATACTGCAGTTGATACAGTTACCACCTGATCTTAGGATTGATTTAAGGTAACTTGTCCAAAACAAAATGGCCACCAGTGAAAAAATGATGCTATTACTAAAATGTAGTCTGGTGGTCTTTTTTTTTTTTTTTTTTTTTTTTTTTTTTTTTTTTTTTGAGAAAATTTTTTTTTTTTTTTTTTTTTTTTTTTTTTTTTTTTTAAAAAAAAAAATTTTTTTTTTTTGGGGGGGGGGGTTTTTTTTTTTTGGGTGGGTTTAAAACCCCCCCTTTTGGGGGGGGGGGCCAACCCTTAAACTTTTTTCCCCCCCTTTCCTGGTGGTCTTTGACATAATACACAATCAAATTACTGTTATATAAGCTTTTAGAACCTGTTTTAGTGTGTTTTGTTGCAAAATTTGTTAAAACATGTCATTTCAGTTCTTGGGTTACTTACATGAAAAATATCCAATTTTTGTGCAAGTTTCCTGACAAAGTCAAATGATGAAATTATTCAAACTGGCACTTATTTACTAGTTCAATGTCTGCTCTAGATGCTCCACCATAGAAATAGTTGAACAGTTCTTTCAATCTTACACATCAACAGTTTATTACACATCACTAAATTTTTTTTACTGGTGGCCATTTTGTTTTGGACAAGTTACCTTAAGATTTAGGTTAGTTTCTGCGGATGAAAATGATTACGAAGGGCGGGATGTGTTTACCCTGTTTGCAGCGGATCGTTACTAGTTCTATGAAATTACCGGCGAGACTCAAGAAACATTACTTCAATATGGTTGATGTTTTCAATTTAAATCCAGTACGAGAACATACGCTTTCCTCCCGAAACCGAGTGCTTCTATTCGTTTTTTTGAAACGATCTTATCCTACATATCACACGTTGTCTTCCTTGTAAGTGTAACTACTATAATGGAAGAAATAACATCTATACTTCTAGCTAGTGTTCGAAGAATACCGTAAGTAATTTGTACGCTGGCCCTCCATACAAGACAGGACTGGTATGGTTAGCAACTGGGCAAACATCCCCAATGCAGTAGGCACCATAGATGGTACATCACACTAAATATACAGGCCATCGTCGGAGCCCCAGCAACAATATTACTCAGGGCATCGACAGTGTCACGTCATACATAGCCAGATTTTAGTTGACAACTGTGGTGTTATCAGACTGGTTCAGAGCGGCTTTCTTGGACACCAAAATGATGCGCAGCAGTTCTTACTAATGCAGCAAATTGACACCCATCTTTCATTTACTGATACGGGTGTTTTCTATTGACCAACAAGATATATCCTAATCGCTACCCCCTTGTCACATCCTTTAAAATATACCGCAGTACCGTAAACTTATATGTAGAGTTGTTTTTGTACAATTAATAGGTGGATACGATTTATAACAAAAGGCCTCTATATTGATTAATTGTAGTAAAATGAGGCATTTTTCGCCATAAGTTATTCTTTGAAATTGTATTTACACTCAACCGAATTTTTAAACGTCCACCTGGTGTTTCATAAAATTTATCGGAATGCAAGAAATATAGACTATTAATACTCGCATACATTTTTAATCAAATGTATTCAAAATAAATCCTGAAAATTTCATTGGAAACAAACAACTCATCATCATCATCATCTTTGTTAATGGCTAACCGTCATAACGGACTATTATGGCCATGCGTGGGGGTTAGAAAAAGTTAAAAGATTGCCAAATCTCCTAGGTTACTCAATCCACCCAGAAGGTTTTTGGCAATGTGATAAAAAAAAACGCATTCAAGTATAACAAAGAGGGTAAACATAGTCAACCAGAGAAACAATCAAAACGCTGCGAGCGCTGAAGGCCTGGGGGCTATAGATGAACTCCCCAAAAAACAACTTTTGACCTTCGTGATTTACGCTGAACCTTACCTAAAGCGCGGGTCGAAATGTGCATAGGGCGAAATTTAGTATATGACACAAAATTAATGATTCACAAATATATGGGTGGCAGGGAAGTTTATTTTATTATAAAACGTACGTTAAATGAAAAATAATCACATGGTCAACAATATCAATTGTTTGAGAGAACAATAAAAATAATTCAATCTGCGCTTTGTTCAACTTCAAGCGATATCTGATGATGTGGATCGAAAATTATTGTGTACCAAGGACAAGACCTTGAAACAGAAATAAACAAAGCAATACCAACAATGAAATATAAATACAGTACTGTACAACGTGTATAACAGGGAAAACCAAAAATGATTCTTGGTTCCCTTGTAGTTGTAATCGGTGAAACCGTTCACTGGGCCATGACATACAGCGTCCTCGATAAATGGTGATTTTGATCACGTGAGTTCCTTCTCGGGAATGTACGCAAATTGTATCTTTTTTTTTTAAGGAAATTTATTTTTAGGTAAATATATATGTAATCGTTCGTAAATAAGAAAGTTGTCAATGAAATAACATCAGAAATTTGAAAATCAAACTACAAACTCTTATATCGAATTCCGTACGTTTCCGTAAATTTCCGTAAATATCCGTACTTTTCCGTGATATACATATGATTATCTTCCGTAATCAGCTAACAGCGCAGTAATTTCTAAAACAGAAAATTTTTTGTAATGCAGCCCGTAAGCTATAGACCTTTCTGCAATCGTTTGAAGTTGCATGTACTGTTTTTATTTGTAATATGTTCTTATCGTATGCGACATTCAAACAAAAGATTGATCTGGTCTGTCTTGCACTACTTTCCCAAAGCGCATGTTTACAGTTGTTATTCGCACATAGCACAGTTAAATTGTCAGCAGTGTTTGAAATGTGGTATGCTAACTTAGGCCTAGGGGACTTTCAGTCCCCAGGCCAAAAATCACAAAGTCAATAACTTGTGTTTGTGGCATTCTTCAATATTGCGTGTGTCCCCCACTGGCGGCAATAACAAACACGACACCGATCCCTCATTGATATGATATAGTGGTGAAGGTACTGCAGAGATCTGTACCACATCACGTGTAAGCTCTGCAATATTACGCTGCTGCGGTAGAGCCCTGACCTTTCTGTTCAGCAAATCCTACACGCGTTAAATGGGATTGAGGTCGGGACTCTTGGTAGGCCATGGTAGTATTCGTACGTTGTTAGCGTTTAGCATAGCCTGGGTACCCCTAGCAGCGTGACAGAGGGCATTATCCTGGGCCAACATCATACCACGGTTTCCATGGAGATGTGGCAAAATAACAGGCTGAATTATATCGTTTTGATAGCGTCCTGCATTTAAATTGCCGTGGATGGGGACAGCATGTGTCGTGGTGTGCATAGAAATGCTAGCCCAAACCATTATAGAACCACCCCCGCAGTTGTCAGCTTCAGTGAGACATGCTTCGCTGTTTCTCTCGCTGCGACGCCGGTAGATACAAACTCGTTAGAAATTCAAGTTTTTAAAATTATTATTACCTCCCTTTATCTAACTTGGGTGCGCACCCAAGATAGATTGGAAATAAATTAATTCAGAAGCTACACATAGTTTTAAAACTTGCATTTTGGTTCAGAATGTTAAATATTTGTATATCTATCCAAGTCAAATGTAAAAGTAGAAATTATATTGAAATAAAAAAGAAATACTCAACGTTTTAAATACTTTCATAATATTATTAAAGGGGAGTAATAACAAAATTTTATAAAAGTGGAAAAAATATAAATTTCTGATAGGGATCTAACTCTATGTAATGGGTCTTTTTGTTTGTTATATAAATCTCTACAGAATATACAAAAGTAGAAATTGTCATAAAATGTTGCTTAAAAGTAATTGACCACCTTCATTTAAAGTGCTCAGTAGGTCATGTGACGTATTTCTGAAGGATGTGTCATAAAAACAGCTGGTTACATACAATTTAAACACATTATACATGTATTACACTTCGTCAAAATGTCTAAAGCATAACTTTGTTATAACTTGAATTTTAAAGATCAGCAACATGATGTGTTGTTAACTTATTAATGTCCTGTAGTTCTGTGATTAGAATAAACGGATAATAACCAAAAACAAGAACTGTTAGCAAAGTATTGACACGTAGGATCACTCTTTGTCTATGATATAGAAAAATCCCCTTGTGCTCAATTTCACAGTGATCGAGCTTCAGTGTTTTGATTTATTGAGTGTAGTCATGAATAATACAGAATTCGAAGCTGTGAATATGTCAAGTTTGGATGATAAGAAACTTTTGTAAAATGGCATGCCTTTAACATGGTTGACCGCTATAACGTGAATTGCGTTTTACAAAATAGTCGTACTGATGATTCTTTTTTTCAAAAATAGACAGAAAAGTGAATGGTGAAGCCAGAAGGTTAATATTTGAATCAAAATACTCTGCACATTGACAGGTCGATCAAAACATTACTATTGTAACTTGCCATTGTAGTGTAGCAGTACGTAACCAATATATCACCAAAAAAAGTGTAAAATCCCCAGCCTAAAAATCCAGTAATGATGCAAACCCTATATTTTTCACCCCTAGTCGATTATTTCACCTCCAAGGTGTAAGAATAAATCCCCATTCTAGGCAGTGCCTTATTTCATAATGAATCTCTGTAAGGTTTAAGAAAAAAAGATGCATTGTTACTGTCAAAAGATAGTTCTATATCTTAAAGAGATAACAGTATAATTATAAGAGTTATATCTGTATAAGCTCGTTTGGAATATATCGCTTTAGTGATATGTCTTTACGTTTGAAATACGGTGATGGTGTTGGTGAACTGATGTGTTTTTAAAATGCTCTGACTTTCCTCTTTTTTTATTAACGATTAACGGTTTTTGTTTAAAGATTAAAGATGTAAACGTGTATTGTGGTACGATGCTGTGTATAGGTCAGAATCTTCACGAAGACTGGAAATTCGCTCAAATTAGACTGCACGAAGGCGAGGTGGCCATCGGGCGATATCTAATGGTAAATTACATGTACATTTAAAATTTGCATCTGCTGGCCTTACGTAAGACATTCAGCGGAAATTATATGAGAGAGATCAGTAACTAATATAATAGTTCTGTCGGTCTCATTCGTTTGCTTTATTCATGCATTTACAAATGTATTTGTGGATCAGCTATGTATTGCTTTGCTTGAAACCAGCTTGGTTTTGTTCATAATGTTGTAAGTCATACCCTACACCCTACCTGCATAAATTGTGCCTGAAATATTGTTTTATTGTGAGCAAGTTGCTGACCAGTTCTTCCCAAATCTGCTTTGGGGAAATGATTGTTCTTAAATATCTCTTATCGGTCACATTATTATGTTCTTTTGCAATTCAGAGTTTTATTTTCTCCTTTATATGGCAGTTATTAGACCCACATTGTCTGCCAAGATCAGCAATTTCCGCTCCTCTTATACAGTAGTTTGTATTTAGTAGGTTTATCGTTGTAGTCTATTAAATTGTGTCAAAAACTTTACATAGCTTATATTAACTCACACCGTCTCTTAATAAACTTTGTATTGTACTGTATTGTATTGTTAGTGCATTTACAGGCCAGCCATTTTAACTCAAATGTTTTAATTACTGAAGTGATTGTTATTACTCTTGTAAATTTTAACAGTTTTCAAAGACATTTTAAATTTTAGGTAAAAGTGGTCATCAAACGTTTTAACAAAACTGCCGGACGCTTATCTTTTTCATGCAACTTAGCAAAGCAGGGCTAGGCCGCAGTTGTCGACTTCCACCTCTCTAACTCTTATCCACATATGTATCGTCTGTTTGTCATTATGCCTGTGCGTTCGCATCATGACATGTTATATATTGAACATAGATAGGCTGATTGTCAAGAAATTAAAAACTGAATTTCAGATACGAATAAAGATTGGTTATAATATCACTGAGGTGGATAGCGCAACCTTCGAGCTGTACAGATTCGCAGCCCTACGTTCAAGAGAATCAGAGAACGACAAGAGTTACTAAAGACAGTGAATAACGAAAATGACATTGATGTGCGTTATACATACAAGCATCAATAGCGTAGATATACTGTAAACGTTTATACAATGTACTACAACCACCCATTGCATGATAAACGGTAGAAGGACTGAAAACTTCTTCTCAAGAGATATTAAAGTCACGCATGATATAATCACGAAGGCTAAATCGGCTGATGATCTGATAGCAATTAACAATTCATTTAAAAAGAAACAGTTTAAGTTTGCAATTCAGAATAGGAACCATACAAGAAATAGTGTATCTATTTCCAAAGAACATATGGGGCAAACATCAAAGTCGTTGCCTTGTCCAAATGATCTTAATAGTGATGTGGCGCCGGAAAATCACAGCTGTGAGCACATTGTGTTTTGTTGTTAAGATTGCTTAAAGTCCCAGTCCTGTGTCCTGGTTGCAAACATGTATGTAAAAGTTCATAATTTACAGCTGGTAAGCATTGGGTGCATTATAATTGTGGAAAGCTAAGCCGAAGTGAAATAGCAAGTTTGCAGTAATATACAAGTACCATGTTTTAATGGCCTTGTAAATTTGAGTAACAGTGTTATGTGTAAATCTCAACCGGATTGTCAACCCAGATAATTTTTTAAACATATATCAATGTGAAGGTGTTTTGTATGCTACGAGCGGCCCATCTCTGGAGTTTAGCACGTTTATATTTGCTTGATTCATGTCAAAATTGGCTTGTTGTAAATTACTTCTTCATGTCCAATGTCAGATATTCGTTTGAATTAATTAATTTTACCTCCAACTTTACTATACACTGCGTTTACATGTGTTTTCTATTGTAATGACTGGTCTA
>JAFMSR010000011.1:10236313-10250753 GCA_022818135.1 Saxidomus purpurata | reverse complement strand
AAGGGCAATAAATCTGTAATGAGTCAAGATAGAGTTATGGTTCTTGTACACTGCACTTCCTCTCAATGTACTTGACCATTGTATGAGGTTATATTGAATTCCAAGCAGTAGTTTTCAAGTTATACTCCGGACAAGGAAAAGTAACAAAGGGCAATAACTCTGTAATTAGTCAAGATGGAGTTATGGTTCTTGTGCACTGCACTCCCTCTCAATGTGCTTGACCATTGTATGAAGTCGTATCGAATTCCAATCAGTAGTTTTCAAGTTATGCTCCGGACAAGGAAAACTAACAAAGGGCAATAACCCTGTAATTAGTCAAGATGGAGTAATGGTTCTTGTGCACTGCACTTCCTCTCAATGAGCTTGACCATTGTATGAAGTTGTATTGAATTCCAACTAGTAGTTTTCAAGTTATGCTCCGGACAAGGAAAATGCAACAGACCGCCCGACCGACCGACCGACCAACCACCGGGTGACTCCTATATACCCCCCTAAACTTCGTTTCGGGGGTATAAATATAACCTATTCTTAGAAGCAAAAATGTATATGTACACAGGCATTTAAACGAATACCGCAAACTATTTACACGAATAACATACTTTTCAGAATAAAGGCGTTTTATGGAAATAGAAATGCTTTCATTACGAAATAATTGATTTATGGTCAATGATCATAGCAGCAATACATAGTTTTAACAATAATGATAATATGTTGCGATATGGCACGACACATTTACTGAAAACTGAACAAAACACAGAGTTGGTACACAATTACTCCTTGCAATTATTTGCGAAAGTACCATAATTATGGCACTATATATTATGCATATAGAATATTAGACGATTACACATGTCTAACCAAAGTTTCAATAAACCTAAATTAAACTGATACAAACTAGTACATTTATTTAGATTAAAGCATCTCAAATTTGGTACTTTTTAATAAAGTTTGGAATTTTGATATAATCTGCCCAGTGTTTAATTTGTATTATCCGTTAATAATGTTGTGCAGCAAAAACGAACGCTATAACTTTTTCCGTAGGCACGTTCAACCTATGAACATTACAATCTTAATTTCTTTAAACGTAAATAGATTTGATTGAAACGTTATAGAACATACGTTGCCGTGTGACCTTGACGAATATTGTTGCTGCCACACTAATATGATCATGAATGTGCAAGTTTCTGTAAAGAATGTGCATTTAAAACAAAAGTATTCCTACAGCAGAACTAAAGACCAATTTTAGATTTACAGCAACTGTCATCTGTTATTCTGATTTTGATCAGCATATACAAAAATAAACAGGCTTAACTTTTAAATATGTATTTAGTTTGTTTACTTTCATAAAAGTTTTTTAAATCTTAGAATATAGATTAGCCCTTGTCCATCATGGGTGTAAGTTTTTATGTTGTATATTGTGGGCAACTATCAAGATTGTTCTTTTTTATTTAAATAAACAGGGTCACCACCTAATGGGCTTTAAACAATTCAAATCATGGCCCCTGGATTATGGATACTATGCATTTTAAACGTATTCCGAACATTCCAATTCTTTATCTATGTTTTCCATTAAATCGTCTAAAGACATGTCTATGTATGGAACACTCTCTTCCTTTAACATTTTGCTATTTACATGGCTATTTACAGGTTCTTTTTTGGCCCCAAGTTGTGTATTGTCTGACGCCTGTTGCATAGATATCTCCTCGGTGTCGTCGTTTTGCACACCACCGTCATTTCTACCTTTCAACTGTTCGGTGTTACTGTCAGATGTACTTACACATGATGAAAATGCATGTTTTCCTGAATTTAAGTTTTCCAAACATGTGTCGTTGACTTCCTCCTGCAGAGACGGTAATTTATCTGGACTGTGTGTGAGCTCATATGAATTTGTCGCCGGACTGTTTGCGACTGTTTCAAGGGGAGAAGTCGGACCATCTGTACTGCTGTCGTAGATGTCACTTAATTCTGATTGAGTGGTGGAGTCATCTTCACTACTCGAAATATTGTCCATTCCACAATATTCTGAATCATAGGTTCGTTCCTTTACACTAGACTTCTTTTTCTGAATAACAAAATACAGGCCGATTAAGAATAAGAAAGATGAGCATAACATCCAACCACAGCTATGTGGAACCAACATACCTTTGACCCCCCTCCCCCCTCTATGTTTTTTCTTAATATTTAATAAACCAATGTTCCAATGTCTTTATCTATGCATTTTAAAACTGATATCATGATAAATTAAAACAATATTTTTTTTGCTCATAGCTCTTTACCATAGCCAAGGTTCCGAACACACGCTATATAAAAACATGTCGCTCTAAAAAAACTCTTCCACTTCTTTCAAGTTAGACAAACGTCAAGCAAATTTGGACACATTCAAGAGGGAAATGATAGAGCTTTAAGAAAAAGTTTACTTCAAAGGAAAATTCCAAGCCGTTTTCTTTTTTCAAGCGAAAATGCCAACGCTGATATAGCGTTTTTCGCTCAACCCAGAAAAATGTCACACATTTTCAGACAGTGATTTTCACTAAATTCTCATCTTATATTGCGGTACTACAAAAGGCAACCATCAAAAACATAAAGTACATATGTTTAGAATACAAATCATGTCGAAAATCGTACCTTTACTCCTATTGGCTCGACGCTACGGCGGATTTCATGTTTTGACAGTTGCCATTAAAATGCATAGATAACGACATTGGTACATTGGTTTATTAAAGATTAAAAAAAAACATTGAAAGGGGGTTCAACGAGGGGGATTTCAAAGGTATGTTCCTTCCTACCGAAGTATTAATGCCAGTGTGAAAGGGTTAGTTGTTGCACGAACATTTTGAGCACTTGAATCAGATAAACACAAATTACATGTGTACAGTAAAACATAAAGACATAGCTCAGCGCTGTACTTTTAATTTAAGAAATATTCCTTTTGCTTAAGGAGATTATCTTAGTCAAAAATAGTCACGTGACTATAAAACAAGAGGGCCAAGATGACCCTATATCGCTCACCAGCTACCATTGGCTATATTACAAGGTCATTAATACAAGAAAGAGTCAATTTTGACACGGGGTTCATGATTTGAACAATCTTGGTAGAGGCCAACTAGGCAGTGATACATGCTAAATATCTAAGCTCTAGGCCTTAATTATGGTTTCAGAGATAAAGATTTTTAAAGTTTTTCCTATATAAGCCTATGCAAGCCTGCAACGTTCATCAATAAACAAGACATATAGATGCATTAGAATTGTCGCAAAGATGCAAAGATGTTTGGCGGATATTACATACGTGCGGAATATCCACCAAAACTCTGCATCTAATAATATGACATGCTATTTCATAATCGTGGCATGTTCATTTGTCTTGTTTACTACATCTTTCACGTACTTACTTCAGTGCTACTTAGTACTTTCATTCATTTTACTTCTGTATTCTAAGAATTCTAAGATGTACTAAGTACATGTATTCTTGCATACCAGATGGGGATATCTGCAGTTTTTACCAGTGCTGGAAAATTTCATCTTACATCCCCCCCCCCCCCCCCGTGTAAGACGACTTACGTGCTTACTTGTGACGTAACGTTATAAACAATGTGACGAAAGAATGTTTGCTTTTATATCAAAATGCATCATTTCGGTAAGTTTGTTTTTAAATATCTATTTCAAAGTGCAAGACGGTATGCAAGAAAAAGTTTCTTCCATGAGATACTTGGTTCAGATGGAAATATCCGTCACTTCGGGTAACTGTTTCGCGGGAACTCGGCAGAGCCTCGTTCCCGCCAAAACAGTTACCCTCAGTGACGGATATTTCGATCTGAACCTCGTGCTCATATAAGAAACTAATATTAGATCTATCTTGCATGTGATCGTCTTCTTGCGTATCTTATTCTTTCGAATTTTAGACAAATGACCATGTAACCTTTACGAATAATGTAAGCATGTCATATAGAAGCATAGAGTTTAAGCGGGTATTCCCCTCCATACGAGGTATCGGTGCTGTACACCGGGCATGTTAAAGAACTAAGAGGTCTCTCTGGAACGGGACGCGATCTGTATCTTGCACTTAAACACACACACGCACGCACGCACGCACGCACGCACGCACGCACCAACGCACGCACACATACATACACGACAAGGTCTAATCTGATAGCGGGTCATACAACGGGTCATATATCAATTAAGAGATTATACCCTCTGCGGTTTGTGGGGATCGACGTGGGTCATTTATGAAAGAGATGTCTGAAAATTTACCTTTTTGTCATCCTGTAATTAAAAAGCTTCGGTCAAATTGAAAAAAAAGCCTTAGAAAAGCATATACCCTAAATCTGGGATCAATAACAATAACCTCAAAACAATTATTCAAATAGTTGATACGACTGCCACCAAACCTTAAGCCCAGATAAGAATGCACAAACGTGCAATATGTTATATGTACATATACTGAAAGGGCCATAATTCAGTGACGAAAATCATCAAAAGAAAGCATGCTTGCACATGCGCAACTCCTCTTTTTAGGAAAGTTTCCCGTCAAGATTTAACTGAACTCCAGCAAGTGGTTGATGAAAAGTAGCACGGACACGAAGGTATGTGTAAATGTAATCAACGGGCAATAACTCCGTGTAAAATGATTGAAATGGAAAGAGCTTATTCCATGCGCATCTTCTCTTGATAGTAAAGTTGCTAAAGCAGTCTATTAGGTTTCACCGAATTCAGACAAGAATGTTAGACGGACGACGGAGACTATTAATAATCCCCAAGCAGAGGGATAAAAGGATATAATATAAACTACAAAACAGATTGCAATATAAACTATATAACAGATTGCGCTGTTCAGTAATACATTAAACATAAAGGAATATAAACTATTTATAAATAAAATAACAGCATTTCTTTTTTATTTTCCAATAAATTCTTTTCGTATCTATGATGTTTTAAAATTCATAACAGGAAGAAAGCATTGCAAAGTCTCATACTAACCCCCTATAATCCAACATTCCAATATAATACCTATATTATTATTTTATAGATTGGAAAGCTTTTCACAAAAAAACAAGTACTACAGACTTAAATGACGATTCATAAACGTATACCTCCCATTATTAACAATTAATTTACATTATTTAAGAAATATTTACCTATTCTAATGAAATGTACTATCCAACTAAAGCAATCTTTGCTTCGTCTTTTTAAAATAACATTATTCCCATTTTTTAAAAAAAAAAAAACCCCAAAAAAAAATAATATAAAAAAAAAAAAAAAAAAAAAAAAAAAAAAAAAAAAAAAAACAAAAAAACCCCCCCCCCCCAAAAAAAAAAAAAAAAAAAAAAAAAAAAAAAAAAATTATTTTACAAAAAAAAAAAAAAAAAAAAAAAAAAAAAAAAAAACCACCCCCCCCCCCCCCCCCCCCCCCCCCCCCCCCCCCCCCCCCCCCCCCCCCCCCCCCCCCCCCCCCCCCCACAAACCAAAAAAAACCCCCCCCAAAACCCACCCCCCCCAACCCCAAAAAAACACCCCCACAAAACCCCACACCCCCAAAAACCCCACAAAAAACCCCCCCCAAACCCCCCCCCACCCCCCCCCCCCTTAAAAACCACAACTCCACTCACCTGGTACCCATCAAGAACTGATTTCCCATCATATGTAAGAAATAGATATATCCCATCACCGTTCTCGCAAAGTTCTTCCAGCTCCTTCAATACTCTAGCACGAGCATGCTTGACATAAAATTTCAAATTGTCATATTGCTTTCTGTCCAAATTTAACTTTGGACTTCCGCAGTAAAGGAGATACCTTCCGCCATTTTTGGTCTCAGCTATTTCCTCATATGCTTTGAATGTAATTGATAGAACAACCTTACGTGTAACTTTGTTATGTTCCATCATGAGATTGACTGTATAATCTAGAAATGTATTATATTCTTGTCTGCTTATTCGAATTTGGAACATGGGCAGAACTTTTTTAATGGTCTTTATATGCTGTCTTGAAAGCTTTTTAATTTTTTCAGTGGCTTGAATTTTCTTTTTGAGCTTGAAGCCTTCCCTGGATACTTGCTTTTTCACCTTTGTGTTTCTATATGTGAGCATTCGGTGTTCATGCTGTTTTCTTGAACGTCTACTGAGTCTGTCAGTCAATGTTCTTGACGGTTCCTGTAAAAATGTCTGGGAAATGTGATCCCTTGTTTCACCCCCAAAATTTGTAAGCTGAAGAAACTGTTTTTCTTGTCTTTGTGCATACATGTTCTCTGTTTCGTATGTACTTTCATGTTGCGCGTACGCCAACAAACAAGGTTGCTGTGGTATGAATTGTTCGTGTTGTTGTCCATAATATGGCACCAATGAGTCTGAGAGGCAAGGTTTGGGCCGTGTCTTCATTGGTGGATTACTACAACAAAGGACAAGAAAAATGTAACTATTTCTCAATCATTGAATTGTAAGTCGCAAGACTTGAGTATAACAGTACTCGTATATTAAAACATTATCACAACAAACGCCAATACGGGTATCTTTCTGCCGAAAATTAACTCTCTAAGTATCTCAGTTTTGGTCAAAAATCAATTTTATCGAGCCTACAGACACCGGTATAATCAGTTTATAAATAAGTTCAGGTAAATAAGATAAACTTTTAAAACAAAAGGACCATCATGGCCCTATATCGCTACCTGAATACAAGTCCGCTTGCCTAATGGGTGTGGTCAATTTTGACCCAAGAGGCATGATTTGAACAAAGTAGGTGGAAGACCACAAGACAATGTTACATACCAAATAGGTTTTCCTATATACATCTTTGTGAAACAAGTGACCGCCTTGTCGGGGCTAATATTGACCCAAGGGGTATGATTTGAATACACTTTGAAAAAGTCTACTAGGCAATGCTACATGCTAAATATCAGCTCTATGCCTTGTGGTTTCAGAGAACAAGCTTTTTAAAGTTTTTTCTGTATAAGCTTATGTAAAATCAAGTGACCTCCTGGAGGGGTCAATTTTAAATCGGGGGTCATACTTTAAACAATCTTAGTAGAGGTTCACTAGGCAATAAAACATGCCAAATATCTAATCGCTAGGTCTTCTGGTTTCAGAGAAGAAGATTTTTTAAGTTTTCCTATATAAAGCCTATGTAAAAAACAAGTGAACCCGTGTAGGGTCAATTTTGATCGGGTGGTCATAATTTGAACATTATTTGTAGATGTTTACTAGCAAATGCTACATGCCAAATATCTAAGCTCTAAGCCTTGTGGTGTTTTGAGAAGAAGATTTTTAAAGTTTTTCCTATATAAGCCTATGCAAAACTAAGTGACAACCCGCGTGGGGTAAATTTGGACCCTGGGGTCATAATTTGAACAATCTTAGTAGAGGTTTACTAGAAAATGCTACATGCCAAATATCTAAGCTCTAGGCCTTGTGGTTTCAGAGAAGATTTTTAAAGTTTTTCCTATATAAGCCTTTGCAAAACTAAGTGACCCCCGTCGCGGTGTAAATTTTGATCCGGGGGTCATAATTTGAACAATCTTGGTAGAGGTCCACTAGACAATGCTACATGCCAAATATCTAAGCTCTAGGCCTTGTAGTTTCAAAGAAGAAGATTTTTAAAGTTTTCCTATATAAAGCCTTTTCAAAACTAAGTGACCACCCGTGCGGGGTCAATATTGATCCGGGGGTCATTATTTGGACAATCTTGGTACAGGTTCACTAGACAATGCTACATGCCAAATATCTAAGCTCTAGGCCTTGTTGTTTCCGAGAAGAAAATTTTGAAAGTTCTGCATTGAATGGAATTCTTTGAACAACTTTGATAGAGCCGCATGCAAGGAACATCCATGCAAAGTTTCATCAACATTGGATCAGTGGTTTCAGGGGAGATGAAGTTTGAAGGACGGACCTACGACGGACCCCGGGCGGAGAGCGATCCTAATAGCTCACTCTGGCACTTTGTGTCAGGTGAGCTAACAATCATCCTCGGTACCCAGGTTATTCATATCATTATGTATATTCCGTAATAGACTGTGGGTTCCGACGATGGCTTACAATATACAAATGCACATTTTTATAATTCTATAAGCAACAACGTAACTTCAGTACATGCAAATTCACGGAAAGGACATGTAATTATTCGTGTAGTACTGGCCTCAAACATAGTAAAATTGCAACAGAAGAAATTATCTTATACCCACCTTTTTATTCGCCGAAATTCTTTCATGATTATATTATCTCTTAATCTTTCTAACGAGTTTTCAATATGATCAAAAGATGCTTCACCAGCCATTATGCGGTACCATGTTTGGAACACTTCGTGGTATGATAGAAATATGTCTTTGGAAGATTTGTTCTCAATTCTTTTCACTTCGTTATGTATATCCTCGGGGAAACCTTTGCTTTCCTGGCAACAATCTACAGAAATTGATAAGACATGAATACAAGATGGGCCATGATGACCATATATTGCTCACCTGAGTATCATCACTGCTGAACGGGTCATGATTTGAACAATCTTGGTATATCCCCCGTAGAATGAAGCAAATCGCCTTCAGGACATCATTTCTATAAAAGTCCATTTTCTAAATTTCCGTTTAAGAGAATACAAAGTTGATTATTTGTGCCAAACAAAATCAAATTCTGACTAGCCTGGAGTGGGGATCGGGTGGGGGCATGGGGTGTAGTGGCAGATATTAGAAAGCGTGTTCATTACATTATTTAAAGATGATCGCGGCAGTTTCAGAACTTTCTTTTCTGAAAGATAGAATAGATAAGATTTGGCATATTGCTGGGTTAAACTATAACATAGTAGGTATAAAAGTAAAAAGTGGATATGCAAACTTGTAATTATTTAATGTATACTTTTTTCAAGTATAACGTCAACAGCGCTGAGCGTGGTAGCTATTTCATATCATCATCGCGGTAATATTTACCAATAAATTATTGTCAAGAAGAATTTGATGAAACTTCGTATTTTGTAAGGGTGTAATATAGTTAATAAAAATATTCTCTATACAGCTGCAGAACTTCCAAGTAAACATAAAGCATCCCCCACCCCTGAATTCTTCTTGTCACAAGAGTAAAATGTTGCCAAACAAATAATGTAAAACTAAGAGTTATATTGCATTTGAAACGACGGTCACATTTGCAAAAGTATAGAGAAAAAAGGCACGGGAAACTACCTGCTGACCCCGTATTTTTAATTCATATTTTACTAGGTTAGATTATATGCTTACAACAAACAAACTTTCATTAAATAATTAATGCTTTCAGAAAAATATGAAACTGTAGCGATCGTCTTTAAGCCAATTACAATTAAATTTTGACATCCGGTTCAAGAGAAATAGAATCTTTATATTGAATATAGAAGAAAATAACAATTAAAGGGCAATGACTCTGGGGATACTTAGCCAATATTGACAGAAGTTGCGTGCTACAGTATAATTATTTTAAGTTTCAGTGGCTTTTTGGAGCGCGAAGGGGATGGGGTATAAAAAAAATTAATCTATGCAAATTGAAAAAACAAGTAAGATGCCGATTTAAAACAGGTTTGGTGAACATAAGTGAATTGTTAACGTTTTTCAAAAAAGTAAAAATTTACCAAACAACTCAATAGCAAAGAATTTCCAAGAACGCTCGTCCACTGGCAACATCGGCACTATATCTTTGAATATTTTGCACCAGTTAATGTCAGTATTTGCGCCTACAAACAATAAAAACAAACAATATGTCAAGCAAAAATACGGGTATACAAAGGCGATAATATATAGACACTCATTATAAGATGTCAGTAGTATGATATTAATATGAGAACTGCTTAATCTATTCCACACATAATGTGAGGCCTTTTTGTTATCTATAACCATTTTCATTAAGAAATGTGTCAGTAAAAACGTAGAAAACAGAATTGATATTTGGGGTAATCTTACGGGAAGGAATATAGGAAAAGCTATGGTATATTTTCAAGAAAATAAAACAAATGTATACAAATGTTTCCTAATTTTCGTCAAAATCAAAGGCTGAAACCAGTTCTCGTACCTTTTTCAGAACCTTCATTGGCTGCTTTTTCTGGAGACAGGAGAAACTTTTCGCTTTGTCTCTTCACACCAAGGTTGATATACTGTCTATTTTCGTGACAATCTAGATTGTACAGCAAAACAACTTTTAAGCCAGTCAACTAGACAAATTAAATCCATGAATGATATACATTTTAGGACACATCGTAAGACAATTTTAATCACTTTAAATCATAAAGTTGTTTTGTAATAACAAGAGGGCCATGATGGCCCTATATCGCTCACCTGAGTACCAGTTCAATAAACTAAAGAAGTCACTTGTTGCTTAAGGGAGTCAGTAGTTGCTAAGGAAGTCATTAGTTGCTAAGGAAAGTCACTGGTTGCTAAAGAGGTCACTAGTGGCAAGAGGATGCTAAAGGTTGCTAAGCAAGTCACTTGTTGCTAGGGAAAGTCACTGGTTGCTAAGGAAGTCACTGGTTCCCAGGTGAAGTTACTAGTTACTAAGGAAGTCATTAGTTGATAAGGAAGTCACTGACACCTAGGGGGCGTCACTGGTTGCTAGGAGAACGCACTCGTTGCTAGGGGACTATGAGGTTACTTAGGAAGTCACTGGTTGCTAAAGAAGTCACTTGTTCCTAGGGGAAGTCACTGGTTGCTAATGAAATCACTGGTAGCTAAGGAAGTCGCTGGTTGCTAAGGAGGTCAGTGGTTGCTAGGTACATCGCTAGTTGTTATAGGAACTCACTTCAAAGTAGGTTTTACTATAACTCTATATACAGACGAGGGCCTCATGACGTGGTCAATTGTAACCCCAGGGACAAAATTTGAACAAACTTGGTAGGATCAACTAGACATCGTTTTTTCCTGTATCAAGTGAGCCCCCGGGTTTTCCTATATGAGTCTATGTAAAACAAGTGATCGCCAGGGCTGGGTCAATCTTGACCCGGGGGTCATGATTTGAACAATCTTGATAGAGGTCCACTAGACAATGTGACAATGACAATGACAATGACAAATGGTTTATTTGATATTGGCCACCGGCCCATTACAAAATATATGTTACAATTTTGTATCAATTTCTTAGACTGGTAACTGTTATTGACAACAATGTGTAAATAATAATACTGGTTAAATACCAACAATATGTAACTAATACTGGCTGAAGTACACAGATCTTACTTATAATGTTATATCAATATGGTTCACATGGCAAGATTATAGTTCATACATCTATTATATATTCTGTTGTATATCTAGCATTGTTTTACGTTTTTGAAATGCATAGTACGTATACATTGCTAGACCTATAATGACCTTTTCAGAATTACAGCTCATGAGAATTCTAAACTTATGTACGTTAGTATCTTCAAAATATTTTCGAGGTATATATTTTTCTCTAATATACGAAAGAGCTGGACATACTAAAACAAAATGGTATTCTGTCTCTATTGCATAGTTACATAGTTTACAGATTCTATTTTCTTTTGGTGTGTTATTATACCTTCCTCTCTCTATTTCAAGAGTATGCGATGAAGACCTTAGTGTTGCTAGAGCATACCTAAATTTACGTACTTTTACATAATTTAAATATGCTTCGTGTTTGAATTCGAGCTTATAATGAATGTAAGCACTTAGTTTAGAGCTATCTCTTAGTGTCCCGACCCATTCTTGAATATAGTGATCTTTTAGACGTTGTAAAAATTTAAATAAAAATGACTTTTCTTGTTTTACACATAGATCAAACCAAAGATACCCGAAACCATTTTTACATAACACATAATTTACAGATTTCGTATACCCGTAACCCAGTTGATTTGTCCTGATTTCATCATCAAATAGCTTTTCTTAACATATCTGTCATCTCTCATTTTCAATATTTTACACCAATATTTCATACTTCTCTTAGCTGCGTTTATAAACATTGGGAACCTCCCACAGTCGCCTAACACCGAAGCATTAATAGTTTTTTGACTTACACACATATATCTTTTACAGGCGTAAGAGTGTACAATTTCTGTAGACTTTTGCCTTTGTATACCCCAAATTTCTGACCCGTATAGTAGAATAGGACTGATTTTTGTATCAAATATATTAAAAAATACATTTCTTGGTATCTGTCAATAATCGTATAATTTTCCCAGTACTGAGATTAATACTCTTTTAGCCTTCAATGCTTGTTCCCTTGCCATACTAATATAAGATAGTTGCTGTGTCAAAGTTACTCCAGCATAACAAAAACTATTAACTGTTCCAATAGCTTCACCATTATAAGTCCATTTCTCATGTTTAGATAGTATACCTCCTTTTTTAAATACCATAATTTTCGATTTTTGTGTATTAATCTTTACCCCCCCTTTCACTACAAAATGTATGCAATGAATTTAAAAGTTTTTGGAGACCTATAACTGTATCTGCAGTAAGTGCCAGATCATCTGCAAACAAAAGTGACAGTATTTCGGTTAAGTCAGGGAATAGCTGTATCCCCCTTACACCACTTTTTTCAATATATTTAACTAGTTCATCAATGAATACTAAAAATAATATCGGTGATGCCAAACAAACCTGTTTTAAACCTACAGGACAATTAAAATGTTCTGTATAACCCACATTTGTTTTGACACAAGCCTCTACTCTACTGTACATACCAAGTATTGCTCTATACAATTTCCCTTTAATGCCATTTTGTCTTGAAACATTCCATAATTTGCTTCTTTTTATCATATCAAAACATTTCATAAAATCTATAAAAGCTACATATATCTTACCACCTCGTTTTGATAATTGTTTATATATAATTGCTAAATTTATGTCACCTTTCTTATGTAATGGTACTATTACTGCTTTACTCCAAGATTCGGGGAAAGTTCCAGTATCATATAATCGATTAAAAAGCTTTACTATTAACGGTAACATGAGATCGATCCCATGAATAAAAAATTCTGGTATGATATTATCTTCACCACTGCTAGTGCCAGCCTTAAGACCTTTAACTGCTCTTAGTATCTCGTAATCTGTAATTTCAGAATTAAAAATGGAATCTTCAATCTCATTTTCAGAATTGTTCACAGACAATACTACATCCCAAATATCTAAGCTCTGGGCCTTCCAGTTTTTGAAAAGAAGATTCTAAGTTTTTCCTATTTGTTCTTATTGGAACTACATAATTTAAACAATCTTTGATGGGGGTCACCTAAGGAACATTCGTGTGAAGTTTGTTTGAAAATGGTCTAGCAGTTTTTCACAAGATTTGAACGGACGCCGGACGGTGAGTACTCACAATAGCTTACCCTGAGCACAAGTGCTAAGGTGAGCTTAAACTGCCTACCAATTATAAGCAAGAGAACCAAGATTGCCCTATAATGCTCACCTGAGACCTACTTATGACCAAATGTGACCAAAATCCATTCTTAAACTATATATCATAAACACAAACATTCTATTTGGCCTTAACAAGACAAACATTCTTACCAATATACATGATGATTGGCTATAACTTGTGACTTCTAGAGAACTAACAAGGTTTTCCTTGGAATTGACCTGGTGACCTAGTTTTTGACCCCAGATGATCAACATAAACACTCTGACCAAATTTCATGGCTATTGGGTGTTAAATGTGGCCTCCAGACTGTTAATAAGGTTTTAACTTTATTTGTACTAATTTTTGACCCCAAGTAACCATGGTTTTTCTTTGATTTGACCTTGTGGCCTTGTTTTTGACCCAACTTGACCTAGATTCAAACTTGACCTAGAAGTCATTTGGACAAAACGAAAAATCTGACCAATTTTCATGAAGATTGGATATTAAATGTGGCTTCTAGAGTGTTAACAAGTTTCCTTTGATTTGAGGTTCGAGGCCACACAGATCTGGAACAGTCTGCCTAACCATATTAGACAAGTAGAAAACTACAAGGAATTTTTTAAACTGATCCGGGTTGGAGTGGCCCAACCTGCCACTGTGCAAAGTGTTCCTGATATTCACCTCTCTGTTAATCCACCGCTTAACATCAGTATTTTATTTGTTTTAATGTGCAACTTTTAGTTTGATAATATAATGCTTCATTTTAAGTTCACGCTTTTTGTGTTTTATTCATCTATGTGCTACATTTGTGTTTTATCGTGTTTCTTTGAGTTAGCTAATAAATGTGTCTTCTTAGTTCATGCTTTTGTGTTTATGCTTTTATGAGCTACACTTGTGTCTTATCATGCTATTTGTGTTTGATTATAATTTTAATGCTTCTTTTGGGTTCGTGCTTGTTGTGTTGTATGCATTTATATGCTTCGTTTGTCTTTTACCGTGCTGTTTGACTGCAGTACGTAATGCTTCATTTAAGTTCATGCTTTTAGTTGTCTATGCATTTATCTGCTTCAGTGATGTTTTATAATTCCCACGTGAGGGTGAACCTACTCTGTTATAAGACAATAGATTTCTTTACACCATTTATTAATTACACACGT
>JAFMSR010000011.1:10183355-10235813 GCA_022818135.1 Saxidomus purpurata | reverse complement strand
ACCGCAGTATAAGTTGAGAATTTAGTAAAAATCACTGTCTGAAAATGTGTGACATTTTCTGGGTTGAGCGGAAAACGCTATATCAGCGTTGGCATTTTCGCTTGAAAAAAGAAAACGGCTTGGAATTTTCCTTTGAAGTAAACTTTTTCTTAAAGCTCTATCATTTCCCTCTTGAATGTGTCCAAATTTGCTTGACGTTTGTCTAACTTGAAAGAAGTGGAAGAGTTGTTTTTAGAGCGACATGTTTTCATATAGCGTGTGTTCGGAACTTTGACTATGGTAAAGAGCTATGAGCAAAAAAAATTATTGTTTTAATTTATCATGATATCAGTTTTAAAATGCATAGATAAAGACATTGGAACATTGGTTTATTAAATATTAAGAAAAAAACATAGGGGGGTGGGGGGGGGGTCAAAGGTATGTTGGTTCCACATAGCTGTGGTTGGATGTTATGCTCATCTTTCTTATTCTTAATCGGCCTGTATTTTGTTATTCAGAAAAAGAAGTCTAGTGTAAAGGAACGAACCTATGATTCAGAATATTGTGGAATGGACAGTATTTCGAGTAGTGAAGATGACTCCACCACTCAATCAGAATTAAGTGACATCTGCGACAGCAGTACAGATGGTCCAACTTCTCCCCTTGAAATAATCACAAACAGTCCGGCGACAAATTCATATGAGCTCACACACAGCCAAGATATCATACCGTCTCTGCAGGAGGAAGTCAACGACACTTGTTTGGAAAACTTAAATTCAGGAAAACATGCATTTTCATCATGTGTAAGTACATCTGACAGTAACACCGAACAGTTGAAAGGTAGAAATGACGGTGGTATGCAAAACGACGACACCGAGGAGATATTTATGCAACAGGTGTCAGACAATACACAACTTGAGGCCAGAAAAGAACCTGTAAATAGCCATGTAAATAGCAAAATGTTAAACGAAGAGAGTCTTCCATACATAGACATGTCTTTAGACGATTTAATGGAAAACATAGATAAAGAATTAGAATGTTCGGAATACGTTTAAAATGCATAGTATCCATAACCCATGGGCCATAATTTGAATAGTTTAAAGCCCCTGTTTATCTTTAGAAAAAGAAACAATCTTGATAGTTGTCTACAAGACGATGTTTCTTGTTAATTATTTTTGAGGCCCCAGTGGTGGGAACCCCTATTTATTTACAAATAAATGCACATTTTTGTACAATATAAAAACTAACACCCATGATGGACAAATGCAAATCTATATGCCCCCCCCCCCCCCCACACACACACACAAACACATACACACAGACACACAAAAGAATTGGGCATGAAAGTATTCGTTTTACTTCTCATATACATCATCGTAACATGTACATTTACACAAATTCTATATCATGTATATTCTATTACTGAAAATTCTGATGAAAGTAAACTAACTAAATACATATTTAAAAGTTAAGCCTGTTTTTTATTGTATATATTTATCAAAATCAGAATAACAGATGACAGTTGCTGTAAATTCAAAATTAGTCTTTAGTTCTGCAGTAGGAATACTTATTTCAAATGCACATTCTTTATAGAAACTTGCACATTCATGATCTTATAGTGTCAATAAAATCTTGTTTGGAAAGTGTGACGTCAACAATATTCGTTAAGGTCACACGGCAACGCATGTTCTATAACGTTTCAATCAAATCTATTTACGTTTAAAGAAATTAAGATTGTAATGTTCATAGGTTGAACGTACCTACGGAAAAAGTTATAGCGTTCGTTTTTGCTGCACAACATTATTAACGGATAATACAAATTAAACACTGGGCAGATTATATCAAAATTCCAAACTTTATTAAAAAGTTCCAAATTTAAGATGTAAATGTACTAGTTTGTATCAGTTTAATATAGGTTTATTGAAACTTTGGTTAGGCATGTGTAATCGTCTAATATTCTATATGCCCAATATATAGTGCCATAATTGTGGTACTTTCGCAAATAATTGCAAGAAGTAATTGTGTACCAACTCTGTGTTTTGTTAAGTTTTCAGTTAATCGCAACATATTATCATTATTGTTAAAACTATGTATTGCTGCTATGATCATTGACCATAAATGGCTTATTTCGTAATGAAAGCATTTCGAATTCCATAAAACACCTTTATATGCTTGTGTACATATACATTTTGCTTCTTAGAATAGGATATATTTTAGTGTGTACAGAATCTTTTCGTCGCAAGTTCCAAGTTTTGAGTAATATTTCTGAGAATGGGTTGCTCACCTGTTTCAAAACATTTCACGTATATTCCCTTTATCCCCCGCCAATGGCGGAGGGATATTGTTTTGGCGTTGAACGACGTCATAGCTCAAGAACCAATGAATAGAACTTCCTGGAACTTTAAATTCAATAGCATAATGCCGCGGCGCACACACAGTTTTTGTCAAGATTGGATCAGTATCTCCAGAGTTATTACCCTTTAATTGTTATTTTCTTCTATATTCAATATAAAAACACTAAAATTTTATTTCCCAGAAACTGGTTATCAAAATTAAATTGTAATTGCTTAAATAGTTAATTGATCACTCTTTCCAATATCCATACACTTCCCGACTTTTTTTTAGAAATGAGGCCCCTTGAGGGGGTGTAGCGCTTAACTTAAATATTCCATTTAGAAACTTTGATGTTTTTGTTCTGAAACTTAATTTAACTTACAACAATTGAGTTCTGTATCACTGTTAAATGCAGAAAAAAGAATTACCCCGCAGAGATGAGGGTCCCAATGAGGTGGTGAAATTTTCAAAATGCTTCTTTTTTCTGAAAAGGCTTATCAGAATTTGATATTGTTTGGTACAAATAATGAGCTTTGTATTCTCAAACAACGGCAAATTTAGAAACTGGATTTTTATAGAAATGGGGTCTTTATTCTATATAGCAAAATCATTGTTTTCTGGAAGTAGTAATAGATCTACTGATTTAATTTTTCTTCAAAAATTAAGTTCTTCATGACTGTAACTTGAGGAAAACGAATTACCTTAGAGATGAGGCTCCAGTGGGGTGGTGAAATTCCAAAAATGCTTTTTTGTGGAAGAAAACAGACCAATATACTTTTTAGTTGTTTTCTCAGTTATTTGCTTCATTTTGCAGGGTATAAATTATAAATTCATTGAATTTCCTTGTTTTTATTAAAAGTGAGACTTTCCATGAATTATTTTATAGAGGTCTTTGACTAAATTAAGTAAGTATAAATGACCACATATATAGGTATTTGGTAAATTCAAAATCCGTTTAAGAAAGATGTACTCAAAAGTTGGGTTGTTGAAATTAAAATATATATGAAATTTATTTAGCTTAATATTTTAATCTTCATTTCTACAATTCTTTTACAATTACACTTGTATTATTATATACATTCATGTTATATCTATTTAATATCTAATTCTTTTTTATATTTTTATTTTTCATGCAAAAATTGAGACCATAATTATCAACTGCAGGAGATTAAATGCTAAGAAAATCTTGGAAATGCTGCAGAGAGGATCTACAATTTAATTTATAAATAGGGCAATTCATGACTTAAATAAATGTGTAATAATATGATAAGTGTATTCAAGACAGGACTATGTATCAACTAAATTATTTTCAGTTGAATTTCAATTTAATTCTTGTTCTTAAAGTGACATTATGCGCATTTTTTTCAAGTAAAAATCCAGCTGAAAATGGTGTGTGTACAAAAGTGTAGAGGAAATAATAACTTTTAACCCAATACACCAAACTCTTCCAGCTACCAGTATGAAAAAATAACTTTCAAAATAATGATTTTCTTATTTGACTGGGAGAGTCAATTTAAGAAAAGAACAACTGCATGCAGGAGTTGCTTCCCTTCCACTGCCGAAATCTCTACCAACATCAACAACGACACATTCAATTATCATTTTATCAGTCCGATTTTTTTTATATCTAAAGCACCAACTTCAAATACTAATGCGGCATAATCATTAATTTAACACATTTAAATGAACAGCAACCAAAAATTGCTTTTATAAAACTGTCACCAAAAATACACTTTGTGCAGAAATATGCGCATAATGTCACTTTAAGTGTTTTCTTCATGTGATTGGACTTTTACTTGAAAGTACGGGAAACGTCATTTGGACGTTTGGTGTGAATGACGTCATTAGGACGTGACGTCATTTCCTGACGGTTTTTTTTTCATTTCTAAGCTTGTCATGAAGATGGTCAACATTTCTTGCATACCGGATCGGGGTATCCGAAGTTTTCACCAGTGCTGGAAAATCTTATATTACATACCCCCATGTAATATGACTCGCGTGCGTTACTTGTGACGTAACGTTATAAACATTGTGACGTCACTTCCCCAAACAAAGTATTTGAATATCGCTTGTTTTTATACCATAACGTATTATTTCGATAAGTCTGCATTTAGAAATCTGTATAAAGTGCAAGACGGTATGCAAGAAAAGGTTTCTATCATGAGACACTTGGTTTAGATGGAAATATCCGTCACCTCGGCTAACTGTTTCGCGGGAACTGGAGCCTCGTTCCCGCCAAACAGTTACCCTCGGTGACAGATATTTCAATCTGAGCCGCGTTCTCATGAAAGAAACTATTAGTAAATTGTAAAAGTGCAGACAAATTTCTTGAAAAAGACATTATTGCCGAAAATTTGAATTAATAAAAGAGTTGTTTTAAATAGAAAAACAGTTATACTTATTATTCCCTGACGAATATTTGAACGAATCTAATATACATGTTTAAACAGTTATCTGGGTTGACAATCCGGGTGAGATTTACACATAACATTGTTTCTCAAATTTACAAGGCCATTAAAACATGGTACCTGTATATTACTGCAAACTTGCTATTCCACTTCGGCTTAGCTTGCCACAATTATAATGCACCCAATGCTTACCAACTGTACATTATGAACTTTTACATACATGTTTGCAACCAGGACACAGGCACTGGGACTTTAAGCAATCTAAACAACAAAACACAAAGTGCTCACAGCTGTGATTTTCCGGTGTCACGGCACTATTAAGATCATTTGGACAAGGCTACAACTTAAGTTTAGACGTTGATGCTTGCCCCATATGTCCTTTGGAAATAGATGCACTGTTTCTTGTATGGTTCCTCGTCTGAATTGCAAACTTAAACTGTTTCTTTTTAAATGAATTGTTAATTGCTATCAGATCATAAGCCTTCATGATTATAGCATGCGTGACTTTAATATCTCTACAGAAGAAGTTTTCAGTCCTTCTAGCGTTTATCATACAACAGCTGGTTGTAGTACATTGTTTAAACGTTTACAGTATATCTACATTATCGGTGAGTGTTGCACTACTGGTATAACGCACATCAATGTCATTTTCGTTATCTGCTTGCCATTCCCTGATTCTCCGGGAAGAAGTGCTGTGAATCTGTACAGATCGAAGGTTGCGTTTTTCGCCTCGATGACAATATAACCGAAATTGCCACTCTCTCGACAGCTTTTAATTTCTTGACAAGCAGCCTATCTATGTTAAATACATAACATGTCATGATGAGAACGCACAGGCATAATGACAAACAGGCGATACATATGTGGATAAGAGTTAGACAGGTGGTAGTCGACAACTGCGGCCTAGCCCTGCTTTGCTAAGTTGCATGAAAAAGACAAGCGTTTTGTTAAAACGTTTGATGACCACATTTGATTATCTAAAATGTCCTTGAAAACTGTTAAAATTTACAAACCTTAGAGTAATAACAGTCACTTCAGTAATTGAAACATTACAGTTAAAATGGCTGGCTTGGTAATGCACTAACAATACAATACAAAGTTTATTAAGAGTCGGTGTGGGTTAACATAAGCTATGTAAAGATTTTGACACAATGTAATAGACTACAACGATAAAACTACTTAATACAAACTACTGTAAGAGGAGCGGAAATTGCTGATCTTGACAGACAATGTGGGTCTAATAACTGCCATACAAAAAAGAGAAATGAAACTCAAAATGAGTTGCAAAACACAATAGCATGACTGATAAGAGAAATTTAAAACAATCACCTCCCCAAAGCAGATTTGGGAAAAACTGATCAGTAACTTGTTCACAATAAAACGACATTACAGGCACAATTTATGCAGGTAGGATGTAGGGTATGACTTACAACATTATGAACAAAAACAAGCTGGTTTCAAGCAAAGCAATACATAGTTGATTCACAAGCACATTTTGTAAATGAATGAATAAAGCAAACGAATGAGAACGACAGAACTATTATATTAGTTACTGATCTCTCTCATATGATTTCCGCTGAATATCTAACGTAAGGCCAGCAGATGCAAATTTTCAATGTACATGTAATTTACGATTAGATTCCAGATGTCGGCCGGTGGCAACGACGCCTTCGTGCAGTCTAATTTGACCAGTCTTCGTGAAGGTTCTGACCTATACACAGGATCTTACCACAATACACGTTTACATCTTCAATTACACTTACAAACTGTACAAATACCGTTAATCGTTAATAAAATAGATGAAAGTCAGAGCATTTTAAAAACACATCCGTTCACCAACACCATCACTGTATTTCAAACATAAAGGGATATCACTAAAGCGATATTTTTCAAACGAGCTTATACACATATAACTCCTATAATTATAGTGCTATCTTTTTAAGATATATAACTATCTTTTGACAGTTAAAATGCATCTTTTTTTAAACCTTACAGAGATTCAATATGAAATAATGCACTGCCTAGAATTGGGATTTATTCTTACATCTTGGAGGTGAAATAATCGACTAGGGGTGAAAAATATAGGGTTTGCATCATTACTGGAGTTTTTAGGCTGGGGATTATACACTTTTTTGATGATAGATTGGTTACATATTGTAACACTACAGTAGCAAGTTACATTAATAAAGTTTTGACCGACCTGTCAATTGGCAAAGTATTAACCCACTGGCTTCACCGTTCACTTTTCTGTCTATTTTTATTTTAAAAAATCAAAAGTACGACTATTTTGTGAAACGCAATCCACATAGCGGTCAACCATGTTAAAGGCATACCATATTACAAAAAGTTTCTTATTATCCAAACTTGACCTATTCACAGCTTCGAATTCTGTATTATTCATGACTTCACCCAATAAATCAAAGCACTGAAGGTCTTGACAGCAAGGAGCTCGATCAATGTGAAATTGAGCACAAGGGGATTTTTCTATATTACAGAGTTTGTTGCCGATAAATAGCCCCGACAAATTTTGCCAACAGACGGACGGACGAACGCGAGGTGCGAAAGACTTACGAACGAGCGGACGGACATACAAGCATGGTTCCCGATACATGGAGGTATAATTTAACTGTACTCCCAGATCGTAGCTGGGAACTATTATTGATATCGCTACATTCCCCGTTTTTTGAAAGTTATTCATTAAAATAACTTAAAAGGAAATTGACAAAACACATACTCACATAGTTGTTGATTTTCCACATCCCACCACCTCGGCAGTTAGCACCCTCCTTTCACCACATTTTGTGGTGATAGGGAGAGTAACCACCAGTGTAAGTGGTATATTTGCCCTACACTTTAAAGGGACATGCCCTACATCTAGCCGATTATATTATCGAAACATAGAGAATGTGTTCAATGAACGTAAAAGGATAAATACACTTAACTGATTTTCTTAACGACCACATAACAAAATATTTTACAGATACGGGTTTGTATATTTGCTAAAACATTTGACCTTTGTTATTTCCCGTTGTTATTATTCGAAATACAATTATAGAAAACGCAGAAATATTGTCATGGTTTGGTCATTTATATGTTTTTGCACGAAGAACACGTGCACGGTATGGTAAGTTTTCAAACCGATAGCAATGTAATATATGTAGAAGGAGAAATGTAAAAATCAATAACAATGCCAAGAATGTCAATAGAAGAACGCGGTCGAGCCGTAGGCATGCTTGACACAGGAGCGCATATCAGACGGGCGAGCTGATTGTATAGTTAAACGCGACATTTCACTTGCGTCTTTCGACATACAGTCTAACCTGCACTAGCGGTCACCTGTATATAACGTGACCCTGTCTGAAACGGTCAGTCTAAGGTGCGACGGCAGGAAATTACTCTAAATGTAACCTGTTTATAGTGTGACCCTGTCTAACGCGGTCAGCGGCCACTTATTTTAGTCCGGAACTGATTGTATAACGGCCAGTTACGGGTTTTGTACGAGAACTTTAAGAAATAAAATACAATTAGCCTGTAGCATTAAATAGCTGATTGAAACCGATTAAATGTGGATTATGATCATTGAAATTGTGTGAATAATACATTAATTTCAAAGGATTAGATCAATTAGGTGAGTTTGTTTGGTTTGCTTAATATTTTAGTGATTATCTTAATTGTGATTAAATTAAAATTATCTGCCACACAATTTGTACCAGTCAATTATATTGAAATTCATGTAACGGAATAATCTGCACAGTGTCTTCGTAAATGCAAGACATGATAGCTTTCGTGCACCAATAGCTAAAAATAAGCTTGCAGATATTGGAAGGGCTAATAACTAAACAAGAAAAACTCTGATACAAAGTATCACAGAAGGCCAACAAACAATAATCCCATGTAAATATTTTAGTAATTGGTGATGGTTGATATTGACGCATGGCCCCAAAAGAACTCGAGGAAACCGATTCTGGTTGAACAAGCAAAACCTGACACGACACCACATCTACTGACTGACCTGTAGTATCGAAACTTTACTGTTATCAAATAATATTTATACAGTATGTCCAGGAATGCTCTATAGACCGTTCCTGGTATGTCTCAATTTTTCATTACCATTATCCTTATTAATTTGACATGAATGAAGATTTTTATGATTATCTGCCGTAAAATATTCTAAAATGGTTCAAAAGCTAAAAATGATGATTAAAACAGCGGAAAAAAATTGAAAAAAAAAATTGGGTGTTGATGGGATTCGAACTCGTGGATTCGTAAAAGCTGCTGCGGCCCGCAATAAAGAAGGAAAATGGCAGGCGGTGCGTTAGAAGTTTCGTTTAGTATATATCTGATAGTCCTTTTAAAAAAAATGCTAACGTGTAAAATATTTTTAAGCATTAAATCTCATTTATCGTTTTAGGGAGTATGTACACTTATCTCTTTATGCATGAATAAAAGTATTTTTAAAGAAATAAAATAAAAACACAGTCTGATCCGTAGCCTAGAGCTTTCATTACATCTTGACTACAACAAGATGATGGTATGCGATGAAATAATATTAAATATGAATATCATTCTCTTCATTATCCGAAGTCTTCATAAGTAATACGTACAAAACTCCAGCCGGTTTCATCCTTGCTTTCCTCATGTCCATCAGCCAATACTTGAGCTGCAATTAAAGAAGAAATAGTAATACGGTGTATGAAAAATGACAATCGACAACTAACATCCAGTTGCAGAATGGATTTATTTAGCAAACTAACAGCAACTACCAGCTAACTGCTTCTTCGATTTATCTCGCGAAGAGGCAACATATAACCAACAGATAGTTACCAAAATCGATTTATTTTATTCTAATTCGGCTTGTTTGCTAACATGCAACGAGAAACTGGAAGTCAAATGCACAATTCGGTTGCCAATTTCATTTTTCTATTATTGGCAATCTGTATGCATATGGTTTATCAAATAATGCCGCGATCGTGAAAGGGCAACTGGCAACCGACGACTGCAACTTCTTTTTCTATAATGAGAATTAGCAACTTGCATGCACCTTATACTATCTGTAATTCTACTTTTTTTAAAACAATCTGCAACTGAAAGCCAGCTGTCAATTTAATTTAACTCGCCAATTCGCAATTACTATTAATGAAAGCTGGCTGTGAGTTTTCTCGAGATAACATGGATTGCTCGACAGTAGTCAATTGCATTTGCGAACAAGTCGAATGATAACAATTTGAACTGTGTGTTTGATTCAAACTCGTAAATGAGACAAACATATTTTAGCAATTATTCGAATTGTTAGTTGACTTAAAGTTGCCAGCTACTAGATAATCGTTTTGTAATTTCATAAACCGTGTAATATGTGTCTACGCTCCAAGACTCCGGTGTCTTTGCTACAGTTCTCATGTGTTAACCCTCCGAAGTTCCAGGGTCTACGCTCCAAGACTCCGGTGTCTATGCTCCAATGCTCATGTGTTTACCCTCCGAAGTTCCTGTGTCTATGCTCCAAGACTCCGGTGTCTATGCTACAATGCTCATGTGTTTACCCTCCGAAGTTACTGTGTCTATGCTCCAAGACTCCGGTGTCTATGCTTCAATGCTCATGTGTTTACCCTCCGAAGTTCCTGTGTCTACGCTCTAAGACTCCGGTGTCTATGCTCCAATGCTTATGTGTTTACCCTCCGAAGTTCCTGTGTCTATGCTCCAAGACTCCAGTGTCTATGCTCCAATGATCTTGTGTTAACACTCCGAAGTTCCTGTGTCTATGCTCCAAGACTCCGGTGTCTATGCTCCAATGCTCATGTGTTTACCCTCCGAAGTTCCTGTGTCTACGCTCCAAGACTCCGGTGTCTATGCTCAAATGTTCTTGTGTATACCCTCTGAAGTTCCTGTGTCTACGCTCTGAGACTCCGGTGTCTATGCTCCAATGCTCATGTGTTTACCCTCCGAAGTTCCTGTGTCTACGCTCCAAGACTCCGGTGTCTATGCTCCAATGTTCTTGTGTTAACCCTCTGAAGTTCCTGTGTCTATGCACCAAGACTCCGGTGTCTATGCTCCAATGTTCATGTGTTTACCCTCCGAAGTTCCTGTGTCTACGCTCCAAGACTCCGGTGTCTATGCTCCAATGTTCATGTGTTTACCCTTCGAAGTTCCTGTGTCTACGCTCCAAGACTCCGGTGTCTATGCTCCAATGTTCATGTGTTTACCCTCCGAAGTTCCTGTGTCTATGCTTCAAGACTCCGGTGTCTATGCTCTAATGCTCATGTGTTTACCCTCCGAAGTTTCTGTGTCTATGCTCCAAGACTCCGGTGTCTATGCTCCAATGTTCTTGTGTTTACCCTCCGAAGTTCCTGTGTCTATGCTCCAAGACTCCGGTGTCTATGCTCCAATGCTCATGTGTTTACCCTCCGAAGTTCCTGTGTCTACGCTCCAAGACTCCGGTGTCTATGCTCCAATGTTCTTGTGTTAACCCTCCGAAGTTCCTGTGTCTATGCTCCAAGACTCCGGTGTCTATGCTCCAATGCTCATGTGTTTACCCTCCGAAGTTCCTGTGTCTACGCTCCAAGACTCCGGTGTCTATGCTCCAATGCTCATGTGTTTACCCTCCGAAGTTCCTGTGTCTACGCTCCAAGACTCCGGTATCTATGCTCCAATGCTCATGTGTTTATCCTCCGAAGTTCCTGTGTCTGCGCTCCACCCTGCGGTATCTACACTTCGCTCCATATTTCGTTTAGATTATTAAATGATGCTGTAGAATATCTAAAAAAGCAAGTAGTTTGCTGCTAAGTTGTATATTTGAATTGTTTAGTTGGATTAACTATGAAACAACTAAACAATTCAAATATAGACAACAAACAGTGCTTGCTTTTTTTAGATATTTTACAGTATTACTTTAATATTCTAAACGAAATTTGAAAGAATTGTTTAAGCTGTAACCCAGTTTTTCAAGACAGTCACTGTGTATTTGTGTGTGACGTTCCCACGCATATATCTTATTCGTCTTTAGTCATATAATATTTAATCACACAGGTCTTTTGAAAAGCTATATACGCTGTTGACCTCCGGATAACTGATGCATACATAATCGAGAACATTTTACGCCGTTGAAATGATGTGAATTGCAAAATGTAAAATATCTTTGATGTAAAGATGTAATTTAAAGTTCACATTTGATAATCTTTCCACTGTTCACGTGTTGAGAATGTGCCATATAAACTCACTTACATGTTTTACGTTTGGTTCTTTTGTTAAATGTGTTTTGTACATAGTCCGAAGATTGTATTTGAATTGTTTGTATTAAGAACTTAATAGCTTAATACCCAATTTTCATTCAACAATGGCAGTAGATCAAGAAAAAATGCACACTTACCGACAAGCAGGATGACGGTTCCTGAAACTTGCAACAACGTTACACCAATTAAATGCGTCTAACTATAAACGGTATAAAATATCTGAAACTGGTAATATTTTGGTCAAAAATAAGAACACAGAATTAGTTCAATCAGGTTTAATATAACAGAAAAAGTAGTATTTCCAAATCATCAATTTCAGTTTATTGTAGAAATGATGTATTAATTAAAATAAAATGATATACTAAATTGATCGTCAGAATTATTGCTGTAGCAACATACCTGTTCAAATTTACTGCCCTGTTTGCCGGTTTACATAAAATCTCTATTTTTTAACGCCCGGGTACCCATGAGAGAGTTGATCTACACAATAACGTACACATGACCTATAGATAGACCTTGTACCATACGTTGAACTTTCATCTAATCGATGTATCGATAAACTAAGAAGGGTAAATTCATTTAAACCGTCACAACTTTTTAACGGATTGGTATCTCGTTTTTGCAATAATCACAAAGAGTTTATTTAATGTCTCCTCTAAATGATGATATAGATTTTGGTAAGATTTTGTAAAGTATTTCACTTACCGATTCTGATTTAAAATGGACCACCCTATTTCCCCAATGAAATATTTAAGGAAGCCATCAGATTGCGTCCATTTTTGGAAATATTAAAATTTTCATCAAATGTATGGAAAAGTATTAAAAAGATCGTTTTTGCAATTTATGTATCAGTAAGGAAAATATCTTTCAGAATCAGTTGGTGTGAAAATTGATAAAATTGTTTTAGGATTTCGCTGACCAATTTGATGATTTATATAGGCATTGCTACTATGTGAAGGTTCAGATGTCTCCGTGGATTTCACGAAAATTTACGAATCATTGCTCGTAAGTGTCAGTGTCTAAGTAAAATACTGAGAACGTTCTTTTTATTCATTATTACTTTTTGTGACCACCGTCGTTTCATAATTATTTTAATTATCAATAGTATTTTCTAAGTAAATGGATATTTAAAATGATATCAAACCGGTTACTTAAAAGACACCTGCCTAAAGGTGCAAGTAAAAAAAACGACGTGTCTTTTGGTTGATACCTGTTACATTATCTTTATCAAAATTGTCTGAAAAGTGTGAATATTTTGTTTGATCGCATAACGTTTAAAATAATTGGGTTCAAATTCTATGTTATGCTTTTGCTTTCTAGCATTGAAAAGTTTAATAATTTGATAAGCATCCATGATCCTTTTGGTGAAGTAAAGACCTTACCACACCTTAAGGGTCCGTGCTAGAAAGCCGTGTATGTAATGACCATACACGTACATGTATCACGGGCCTTTAGGGTGAGGTACTTTACTCTGCATATCATACATGTTAACGAAATTAGAAATACGAATGTGTACATTAAAACCACAAAAAATGTTTTAAACACAATTTATATATAACATCATATTATAGCCTTTATTTCATTTAACTTACTTTAAAATATAAAAAATTGTGAAGGAAACGTGGACTATACGTATCAATGAAACACACGTCAACAATGGAGACTTGCATTAATTGCGATTGTGCATTCCGTAAAAGAACAGCCGGATATTATCGTTACTCCCTGGAAAGACGAATTAAAAGCAGTGGAATGCCAGCAAGAGAACACTTGTCAGAATTGACAGGCTCTACCTTAACCACGGTTAAGCGAGCGGAACAGTTCTTGTGTCCGGATTTTTGGAACAAGTTGACTGACACAGTCAGATACAAAGCGTCAATGAATGCCCTGTTTAGTTCCACCAGTGCTAATTCATATATCGCACAGAAAAGACAAAGTGCTGATGATTCAGAACTGCCGTCGACATTAAACGACCAAGTACTCCTTTGAAGGTAGTATTTTAGAAATAATAAAATGAAAATATGTCCGTCTGTCCATATGTCCGTCCTTCCATAATATATCCTGTTCTATCCGATGCATATCTCTTTAACACTATGTCCAATTTGCATTAGTAGCGTATAGTGCAATAAGTAACAACCATATTTAATGGGTATTGACAGGTCTTGTTCCTATGCTTTTAGTGTTATTTAAAATGTCGGCCGTCGGTCCTCGAATCTGATGTATGACATCGCATTGCCACATTGCGATACAACGCACGACAACACGAAACGACGTACGACTTCCAAAACCTATTTAATTTATTGCGATGTCGTTTTGTGTTGTCGTGCGTCGTCTCTGCATTTATAGCTCGACATATATCGCGATGTCGCTTCGCATATGTGGCCTCTCATTGTCGTGCGTATTATCGCATTGTCGTGATGTCGTAACGCACTGTTGGGCCTCGTGTCATGCATTTAAGCTCATCACCACACACGACGAATAGAAGCACGACAATTCAGACCTACTCGCGACAATGAAATGCAACGTATGACAACTTGAAGCGACGTGCGACAACGCATATATCGGCCCGCGACAACGCGAAGCAACGCATGACATTTTGCAATATTGAGCCCTATTGTGTGGTGCAACGACTCCGCATGACCAGTACGACGCACGAAAATGCGATTCGACGCACGACAACACGAAGCGACATCACGACAATTTAATTTTTTGTATTATATGTGGAATCGCATTGTCTCGTCACTCATTATTCTCGAATGTTGCTTCGCAATGCTCGCGTTGTCGTGCGTCGTATAGCATTGTCGCGATGTCATGCGTCGCCTTCGGGGCGACCTAATTTGAACTGATTCTGTGAAACTTTCCGACTTTGTTTTCTGTTTTAAAATTGATACCCAAATCTTTATTTTCTTCCATAATTTTACTTTTTATATCTTTAATAACTTAAAAATGAAGTAAACAACTTTATATTCAGGAAAATAACATAACTTTTGTATTAGATGAATTATTATGTCAATCCAAAAATTGAAGAAAAAAACATATCCGAAAAAAACACTATACCGACTGCAACCTCGCATGCCAACATGTACATTTGTCATGACATGTAATTTAAAAAATATATAAGCTACAAAGTAAATTCTGTAAACAAACACCACTCTCTAGAAAATAACTAAAGCTGTCTTTCTTGACAGCTGAGATTTATTCACAGAATGATGTATGTTTCACTATTTAAAAATCGCATCGGTTTCTCCATTCTGGTCTTTATTCACAGGGTGCTATTCATTCGGAGATTGTTTTAACACGGGTTTGACTGTAACCTTTATTTTGTATTGAGTGAAATATTGAAGTTTCAGAAATCTGAAATATCTGTCACTTATTCCACTTAAGATAGATAGAGACTTCAGTCCAAATTCCCTGTGTGTAGCTGGAAAGGAAATTTCAATAATTTCTTTTTCAGAAAATGTCGTTATCAACGAAAACGACTTCTAAATCTGGCAAATGGGAGTCAATCAAAACAGCAGTTAGAGCTCGGCAATACAGTCGTGCCATACTAGGTCTCTATAATGCAACAACAGGCAGTAAATGCAAATTTTCTGCAGTTGGTACGAGAATAGTAGGAAAAAAGAATCATTTGTAGACACATCCCTTGGTTTCGTGATTACTTATCTGACTTAACCGTGCCTCATATTGTCCACGACTATACAGCTGAATCGGCCCACAAGAGAATTCTGGTGAAGTCGAGTGTATTCAAAGAAGACCCCTGTTCAACTTAAGGCGACATTGCAATCTACAAGAATTTGCACTATTATGTGCCTGTTGTTGACGATATTCCAGTCAAGACACTAATATTTGGTGATGGCTTAAGCTGTGAGCGTGGCAAAGATGCAAAACGTGCCCGCAGTAACAGTATAACACCGACTGAAAGACTGGAAGGGTTAAAACCTGTCGTCCAGGAATTCCACAAAGAAATGGTACTATTACAACACTTTTTTGAAGTTTTTAAGGGGTCAAGTTTATCTAATAGGCGAACACTCTGTCAAATTACAAATTTATTCAAATTCAGACAAGTTAAATCAGATATTGGGGACAATTTTTCACATGCCTGGGAATTAATGTGCACCACTGTGGAAAGTTTTGTTAGTCAATTACGCGTATGGAAGACGTAACTGCAAAACCGGAAAATGCACCGGAAAATATCGAAACGGAATTAGCGCATGACAAGTCAGTCGAAAAGATTTGGCAACGTCTTAACACCGACTCACTGGAAACAGATGACGGTTATGGACCCCCCCCCCCCCCCCACCTCCCCCCCAGTGATGTGTTGCGGGGACGACCTGGACGAAAAGATGATTGGTTGTGAAAATCAGGAAATCTTGCTCAAAAGGGGAGTTCTTTCACTACTATTGCGCAGACAACGACCTTGACAACTTACCTGTCCCATGGTACTACAGTTAAGATTGTAGAAATATTGAAATTCAGTCATATACTTGCTATGTGTGCGGCCAAGACCTTGGCACAAACGTTTCTATGATAGGTTGTCATTTAGAAAGTTTATGTATATAAGAATGGAATGGTACCATATGCAATGTATTGGAATAGACCCGAGAAAACCCCTGAAAGACAAATGGTTTTGTTGTAATGAATGTCGCCATTTTAGTAAATCGAAATCAAAATCAAAACCTTTGACCAAACAAATTCAGACAGAAGACAAGGACGATCTTGTACAAAGTGATTCCTTATTGCTTATCTGGGCCGGTTTAATTCTTCTGTGTCGGCGCGACGCAGTCCGTGAGGGTGACGGCGAGGCCATGATTGCATTTTGGCGGGCGTATAGCCCATGTCCATTTCTTTACAAACAAGCATCCAAAATACACCATTTAGGCTCACATTCTCCTTGCTGCAGTAAACGGATAAATGCCAGATAGAATAAATTACGATCTTATTCACAGCAGAACGGTAAACTACAGTGGTGGTGTTGGTCGCAACTTACCGTTAGACTTCATGATTGAAGTTCTAAACTGTTTATTCAATTATCTCCTTGAGTGCGCCAAAGGTCGTTATGAAGATACTACAATAAAGAGATGTAGCCAAATAATTTGACAATTGGGTGAAGCCTTACTTAGACACGGTTTTCGACCAATGAAGTAGAAAATGAAGGTTATCGTCATGCCGATGCTCAAAACAACATGGCAATGTTTCATGACTGATAAACATCTCATTGAAGAAAATCTGTTTCAGCACCTTGCTGGCCGAAACCTCTGCCTTCTCTGACTTATGCCCGGCCTTCGTGCCAAAATTAGGCAACTTTCAAAACGTCTGGACAGACGTAGATAAATCATTATTAATGAATAAAGCTTATCGTAGTACATGTATTATTTAGTATAAGTGTGAATGATGATTGCCTCGCTCACGATTGTCTTCTTTGACAGGTAGTATCCTCAATGAATAAATGTTTCCGTACAAGTATGAAAGAGAATTGCCTCGCTCACAATATTTTATTTCATTTAATAGTAAATACAATTATGTTCCGTACTTCAAAGTTCCCGCCATAAATACAAAAATTTGCGGACAATTCCAGAGATGGCCAACTGAGCAGGATTGTCTCAGCATCATCAGTTTAATTACTGGTCTTAGGGTATGCCATTAATTAGCCCATATATGTCTGTCTACTTTTGCGTAAATCGTCTACCAATATATCTGCACATTGATCTGTGCAGTGCAATCATAAGTTCCTGCATTTCTTTGGTAATGGTTAACAACATTACACTGCTGTATCACCGAATCTTAATTTTTTTAGCATTTACGCAAAAATCCGGTATACGGATCGGGGTCCGGTATATATCGGCGGGTGATGAGGTTGATTTTGCCAGTTTGAGACAGGTAAAGTCTTTGGCCTGATGTTAAAAGGAATGAATGCCCTGACACCCTGCACAAAATGTATGACAAGATAGATAGAAAACACGGTGAGCAATCACGTGATCGTAATACGTCATTTTGTTCGTCCGCAAAGAATATTTTATAAACAAAAGTCTTCGACTGGACTCTTCAAGTGAGCGTAAGTTTTTCATTTCTCAACCGATTTCTGTCAAATTTGTTGCAGGCAAAGGGGAAAACAGTACTCTGTCCCCGGTTGATAACAGTTTTCTTGAAATAAGTCGCTCTTTTGTAAACATTCTGGAAAACCTTTGCAACAACGCCTGAATTCAACGGTTTGTCCGCAAAGAATATTTCAATTTCGACAGTGTATTTGGAGTAATCCACTTTTAGTGCCATGTATTCACGACGAAACTTACTCCGTTGTCATTTCACTGCAAATAAACACATGTCAGGTCAACTCAGTGCCTCAGAAAACGATAAAACATTCAGTTTGTAGCAAAGCTAATCCTCAAAGGTAAAACATTTAATGCTAATCCGCATAGTTGTTTTTCTTTCAGGAGTATTGAAAGTCGAGAGACGGGCGAACAACCACACTTTTGTTGAATTTGCGGGAAAAGCTTTCGCTACAAACGCATTCTTTGTATCATGGCTACTGCATATATCTATAGGAAAACACTATAATTTTATTTCTGATAATTTGAACTGTGTATGAAGGCGAAGCTTAGACTGTGATCTATCTGCAATAGACAACATGAGTAAAGAGTACTCTTTTCGATTTTTTTAATGCATTGATATGTTGCTTTTTGGTTCACAAGAATGATTTGGAAAAGTCTCAATCTGCCGGTCAAACATTTTTGAAGTTATGTTCTTTGTGTTTGTTTACATCGCTTGAAGTGACATAATATGCTCATCTTACTGCACAAAGTGTTGTGATAGTTTTATAAAAGCAATTTTCGGTTGTTGTGCATTTAAATGTGTTAAATTAATGATAATGCCACATAAGTATTTGAAGTTGGTGCTTTAGAATTAAGAAATTAGACAAATAAAATAATAGTTCCTTTCTTCGCAGTGATCTCCCTTGAGTTGTTGTAGTTTCGGGTTGAGATTTCGGCAGGCAGTGGAAGAGAAGCAACTCCTGTATGCAGTTTTTTTTTAATTGACTCTCCCAGTTAAAATAGGAATAGTAATATTTGGAAAGTTTGGCACTAGTAGCAGGAAAAGTTTGGTGTATGGGTTTAAAAGCTATTACTTCGTCTACTCTTTTAATACAAACCTATGTCAGCTGGATTTTTCTTGAAAAAAAAAAATGTGCATAATTCCACTTTGATTTCTCGTAAATGATTCTTTTTTAGACACGTACATTTTTAAAGCTATACTGTAGCAGCGTCCACTGTTGTTTTTTTTATATCAGCGGTAATAAAAGAACCCTCATTATTTAAAAAGTGAATTTTATTTGAGCGGCGGTGTTTGTAAAACATATAATCCAAAAAAGCCTATGCTTTTAATGGGTTTGATCACTTTGTTTGGCCCCGACCTCAACCTTCTTTTCTGTAGCTCATTTTGTTACGTCACATGATATTGTAGGGCGTGAGAATAATAGTTTCTGTAATGAGCACGAGGTTCAGACCGAAATATCCGTCACCTCGGGCAACTGTTTTGGCGGGAACGAGGCTCTGTGTCTCATGATTTAAACTTTTTCTTGCGTAACGTCTTGAACTTCAAAGTAGATTTCTAAATTCATACTTGTTAAAATGATGAATTATGATGAAAAATAAACGATTTTCCGACGTTGTGTTTAGGAAAGTGACGTCAAAATGTTCATAACGTTACGTTATAAGTAATTTACGAGAGTCGTCTTGCAAAGGAGTGGTGACAGACCGGTTTTTCCAGCATGAGCAAAATCACCGGAAATGCCGATCCGATATGCAAGAACAGTCAATCAACGTGCCATAATTTTAATTCAATGAACACGTTACACACCGTTTCATATTTTCGGCGCGGCTAAATTAGCTTGGTTTTGACCTAGCTTTTGAACCATTCAAATGTTACAAATGGAAGCGAGGTGAATGGAAATCGTATACACGATCCTCTTTATCACTTGATTGCTTAAATGATAAATGATACAGATAGATATCATATTCAATCGCTCCATTAATAACTTTCTCAGGAACTATGTCTACTAAAATATACCTCTACTTAACGCTTATTATCTGTTTGTTTACTTTGTGTTTGTTACTTCTAAAACGTTTACATATTGTAACAAGCGGTTATAGGCATGTTTGTAGATTTTTTGCTAGACTGCACAGTTCCAATACAAGAGTCATCGACTCCTTAGCAATCTAATACTGCCAGTTTGGCGATCGAGCGCCTGTTAGATCGGGTGGCTAAGGTCGCATACTTGTAATCATAAAACTTATCACTGATTGAGGGTCATTGGTTCGAGTCCTGCTACCTACCTGACTATGTGAGAAAGTTTCTTACGGAGGGTATGGGTGTTGTAATTCTCATATCGAAAAACGATGTTTAGGTAATCTGCCTGCCTGTATTTGAATGAAATACACTTAACTCGCAACTGACTTCTATAATTTACCGTATTGTTATGTTGTTGTTCGAAGACATCATGAAAGTAGCACAGTGGCAAAATATATAGTAAAACTGTATAGTTAACATCAAAGCCATTTTTAAAAACGTGTTTAAATGAAATAATATATTCGTTTTCTGAACTTCGAGGAGAGAGAGAGAGAGACTACCGACATGGCTATGGCTATCGAAAACGGACATGTTAAAAGTTATACTGGTTTAAGCCATATATACGATAGCAGTTATGAGCTCAAATCGTGACCTTAAACATCAAGTATAGTGTATTCGACATACCATCTGCCTGTGTATTTCTAAAACTGAATTCGATAACTAGCCTGTGCATGTTATTGTAACAAATGAGATATTGAATTGCAGACAGCCGAACCAACCAACTTACTGACAGACGAATCCGATCACATCCAGATACGGTCACCAATATATCTATGAACAATTTAATAGAATATTACATAATAATAAATGTCAAAAATTGACGGAGCAAGCATGTTATAAAGAAACAACATAACATAGTTTGTATTCAATTTAAATTTTGCCAACCGATTCCGTTTTACTAAGTATTCGGGGCAATACATATATCTACACTATATAACAATACTTATGTATGAAAGAGTCTTCTACTTGTGAAACTGAATCATAATCGAACATTTTTTATTGCAATACATCCAAGCAAACTCTTTCGGAAATAACTATGCGGATTAGCATTAAATATTTTACCTTTGAGGATTAGCATTGTTATAAACTAAATGTATTATTGTTTTCTGAGGCACTGAGTTGACCTGACATGTGTTTATTTGCAGTGAAATGACAATGGAATAAGTTTCGTCGTTAATACATGACACTAAAAGTGGATTACTCCAAATACACTGTCGAAATTGAAATATTCTTTGCGGACAAACCGTTGAATTCAGGCGTTGTTGCAAAGGTTTTCCAGAATGTTCACAAAAGAGCGACTTATTTCAAGAAAACTGTTATAAACCGGGGACAGAGTACTGTTTTCCCCTTTGCCTGCAACAAATTTGACAGAAATCGGTTGAGAAATGAAAAACTTACGCTCACTTGAAGAGTTCAGCCGAAGACTTTTGTTTATAAAATATTCTTTGCGGACGAACACAATGACGTATTACGATCACGTGATTGTTCACCGTGGAAAAGGCACAGATGCTTGGGGTCTGGACCTCAGCCCCTTAGGCCTGACCCTCGCCCCTGCTCACTGCAATACCTAATATACATCCTACATCTGCGTGTTAGCTAACTAATTACAAATGCAAGTCCTTATTCTACTTACCTACTGATAACATGTTTATGGCGACAATGTATATAAATACAAGATTTGAAACAAATCGATTTCCTCTATCACATCTCACCTTTACTGTTTCTAAAAATAGTAACGATTTGAAAACTTTAGGCCAGTCGTTTTATCTATAAATCTGTTTGTTTGTAATTGTGCTTAGTAGGTCCACCAACCTCGTTCGAGTCGTTCGAGGTATAGTCGGTACGACCCGATCTATAAATCTGCTTTAAAATTTACCGCTATATACAGCATTCCCACAAGACGAAATCCCCGCTGGTACCCCGCGCACGCTAGATGCGGGGAACCTATTTTTATAACTTCATGTATATACTAAATCTGATTTGTGCGCAAGTGACAGAAGTGTTTTTCCTCGAAATTCTCCTAATTCAACCGTATTCGATGCAATTTGGAGTACGATTTTATTCAGAATATTGTTTTGCATCGGAAAAACCGGTTAGTTATTCCTTATTTACACGAATGCCATAAATATGCGATTGGAGTGTTTCAAATCTTGTATTTATATACGTTCCGTACAACATGGGACAAGTATAGATTGGATGGCGAGTCCATACCCCAAACATCTGTGAGAAAAGGTAAAATATTTAGTATGTATAATGGCTTCAGTCTATAAATAGATTCACGTTGTTTATGTAACTACCCAAGCATGTGCATATTGGACCAATATCAGTTTTAAGTAGGCTGACTGATATCTGTTTTTGATATTGGTACGATATTCGGCCAATATCAACCGTTTACCGAGAACAACATGTTGTGTATAATAAGATGAAATATGTTTAAATTATTTAATAAATCATTTAAGATTTAACGCATTTACGTTAAATTCTTCTCTAAATAGGTACAAACCTTATTTAACACAGTGGATGTTTCGATATCGGTCCAACCTCGGTTTGATATCAGAAATAGAGAAATGAGGCACGTTTATGAACAGATAAGCAGGACAAAATAACTTTGAATATAAGTTAGTTATTTTCTATATTTTTGCTTAGCGAAGTGCAACGCTTAAAGTCTTAAAACAATAAAGAGAACTTGTTTATATGTTCGGCTTTAATTTATACTTCATTCAGCCCGGGATATACCACCATTTTGGATCATATTTGAAATGGACACTTTGTGCAAATTGTCCTCAATTGGGTTACCTTTTGGAAAGGTAAATCATATTTTACTTAATTCAATTCAAACTGAAATACTGTTGAAATTTACTATGTGTTTTTGTATTGTTTAACTCCCATATGTAGTTAAGGAACAGTAGTAAGCTATTATCACAGGTTTTCGCATTTTTAAATGTTGTCTGTGGAGCAGATGATAAATAAAAACTAGTCTGATCCCTATAGCAGGTCATGGTAATACTCAGTACCTTCATACATCGGACGTTTTCAGTATATGGTGCGTAATTTTCTTTATTTACAAGAATATATGTATATTTGTACTGCACAATTACGACAGTTTTTCATATCGGTCCGATAGAGAGTCAATATAGGTCCAATATGGTTTTTAAGCCGGTCCAATATCGGGTTGATATCAGAAATGACATCGGCCCGATATTACGTCAACTCTGCAAAACCGAGGTCGGTCCGATATAAAAATCTGGTATTGGGCCGATATTGGAAGCGATATCGGACCAATGTCGGCGTGATGTATTATGCTTGCTGGGTAGGCACGCAAATATAGATCCAATTCGATAACGCTACTATTATCTGAAAATCCCATTTCAATGTATTATGATTAATACGTTTATTGATATAATGGATAAAAAACGGTGCATATTCAAAAGGCCGCCATAGCGTAGAGGTTAAGGTGTCTGAATTCGGACCAATTATGCATTGTCGCCGGAAAACAACGTACAGCTGGAATGCATTTTTTAAAGTTTTGTTATGTTCTTTATATTCCCCCCTTTTTGGGAGGGGGAGGGAGGGGGCTGTTTCGTGACCATTCTACTTGTTATTTTTTAATTATAACTTAATTAACCTCCAATACAGTTTTGACAATTTCTGCAGATTTACAGGCTTTAGCACATTTTTTTCTGCCATAATCTTGATCTACATGGCTTTTCTTCTTTAAACATACCCTCAAGAATATAGATATAAATACGAGTTCATGTTACATTTACTTCTAATAAAAACCCGTACATTTTGTGAATAGTCAATAGACTAACATGGATGCAAAATCTGAAAAATGAAGATAAAAAAACTTCCGCAGCCAGGACTCGAACTCGTGATACCAAGTTTCGACGGCCGCCGATGTATCCACTACGCTACACGTCTTTGGTGTTATGGCAAGACTCTACATGTACTTGCGTACATATACCTTTTCAAACAAGGTATGAAGGGATTAAATACGCATCATGTTTGGTTGGGTATCGGCTAACCTCAATATTTCGACTGCAAGACCGACCGATTTTATAAACTGATATTTATGGTGGCTGATTTGGTACACTTTTGTGCGCCGTGTTGTCGCCAGCGACAACACGACAAAACGCCAAACGGCGCGTTGTCGCACTGTCGTCTTGTCGTCCTGTCGCTAGCGAAGCACGCCAAACGGCGCGTTGTCGCACTGTCGTCTTGTCGTCCTGTCGCTAGCGAAGCACGCCAAACGGCGCGTTGTCGTGCGGCGTGTTGTCGCGATGTCACATTGTCGCTCGGCTCAAATTGAAGGATTGGCTATTTGGCGCTTTGTCGCTCGGCACATTATCACCATAATACAACACGCCGCACGACAACGCGCCGTTTGGCGTGATTCGCTAGCAACAGGACGACAAGACGACAGTGCGACAATGCGCCGTTTGGCGTGCTTCGTTAGCGACAGGACGACAAGACGACAGTGCGACAACGCGCCGTTTGGCGTTTTGTCGTGTTGTCGCTGGCGACAACACGACGCACAAAAGTGTACCAAATCAGCCACCATAGATATTACATAGATGTCTGTCTTTACTAAATACTTACTAGACACAAAACAAAACTTTCATAAAACTGTCTGGTATTAGTCGACGTTTCTGAAATATTGATCAATCGTGTTTTTTTCTTACCTGACTGGCCAAACATCCTCGTTCTTATTTTGCGTGTATTAATTCCACAAATGCTTACTATTGACGTGTTCCATCTTAATATCATGCACATCACATCATAGTTTAAGTGCAAAAGTTCTGCTTTTCACAGCCGATATGGTATATTGTACGGTTAGTAAGAATCAAGTGCACTTTCAAGAGCATTTTAGACACGAAATTTTGAAAATTGTCAAATTGTTATAAAAACTTTACTTTACTGGCATTCAACCCACGAACGTTTTGTTTTTATTAAACCGTAGTTAGAAAACATGAGACTTGATACAGTATTATTTTGGTAAAGTACTCCAGAGAAAATAAGCGTCAATGAAACAAAACACACATGTTGCAGATCTCTCAAGTCCACTTTACTTACGAGTGCTAAATTACTATAAAAAGGACGATATTATTACATGCATCAAGAATCTCAATTTATAATAAAGTTTTATATATGAGAATATACATGCCGAAGCTTTCATATTTTTCAAATGTTATATACTGATCGAACAGCTTCTGTCGAAGGTCAAACACATTAAATTTTACTATCAAATAAACTGGTTATCGTTTGATTTTCAGCATGTTTAACAAAGGTTGGGGCATCATCAGATCAGATTAATTATCGTTAATTATCTGTCATGACCTTCGATTATCTTCACTTTATTGAAATGATCCACGCAATATATCCGTGCGGTTAAAAAAGCTGTCTGGGGTACCTGTATAGTACGTCAAACTGACCTGCGGCGAAGGACTGTGGTATATGAAAAGTTATGCAGCAAAGAACACTCGGCTGGTAGTGAAGTAATTAATAAGGTATAAGCCTATGACATTGTTCTCTCGGAACATTTGATTATCGGCATCTTTAGAGTTCCCGCGCAAAATACTCCCGCCAAATACGAGAAAGCCACGTGCTTTCAATAGGAGATTAGCAAAAGGTTCTATACATATATAAAGTGTAATTACGTCCGGAAATACCCACATCTGTTCTAAATTCCCATTTATGGTATTATGTTCAGAAATACACTACAAAAGCACAGATCTATATTATATAGGTTCGTGACAAAGGTAATACTTTTAACTAAGAATAGAGTTTTCCTTTCTAACACGGTATTCTGGCAGCCTTTAGCAAGTTACTAAATGAAAAAGCCCCATTTACTTTGTTGTACTTTTCACGACCTTACAGAGATTATGTACTATTTAATAAATATGCATAAATGTGTACTCTTCCATTGGAGGAAATAAACATTATATACCTATCAAAATGACATTATTAACGAGTCGCATATGTATTTACCTATTCTGTTGGCTGCGTAAACAAAGGATTTTCCGCAGTACATATTTCAAGCGGGTGAGGTTTAAAAATATAATCTACCGATAAACTATCATGAGGTAGAGTTTTAGCGGTGTAAACAAAAAACACGTTGACATGTGTAGAGTTTTTAAGTGTTATGTATGGAACGCCTCAGCTGTCTTATGACTATGATTTTTAATTTGTTATGTGGAAACAACAGTTTGTTATGTCCAAACACTAGTTTGTTATGTCCAAATAACAATTTGTTATGTGCAAAAACAATATGTTATGTGCATACAGCAGTTTGTTATGTGCAAGCACTAGTTTGTTATGTGGAAATAACAATTTGTTATGTGGATACAACAGTTTGTTATGTTCAAACACTAGTTTGTTATGTGGAAATAACAATTTGTTAAGTACAAAATCAGTTTGTTATGTGGAAACAACAATTTGTTCTGTGGAAACACCAGTTTGTTCTGTGCAAACACTAGTTTGTTATGTGGAAATAACAATTTGTTATGTGGAAATAACAATTTGTTATCTGTAAAATTAATTTGTTATGTGGAAACAACAATTTGTTATGTGGAAACACCAGTTTGTTCTGTGCAAACACTAGTTTGTTATGTGGAAATAACAATTTGTTATGTGGAAACAACAATTTGTTATGTCCAAACAGCAGTTTGTTATGTGCATTTAACAATTTGTTATGTAGAAACAACAGTTTGTTATGTTCAAACACTAGTTTGTTATGTGCAAAATCAATTTGTTATGTGCAGACAGCAGTTTGTTCTGTGCAAACAGCAGTTCGGTTTGTGCAAACAACAGTTAGTGGCATAAGACTTTACTATGAATTTATTGGTTAAGGTTTTCAACTGGATGGTTATATTGTCATGAAACTTAGGCTCTTTCAAAACATTCAAACATAAAAAAGTTTTACTGAGAGTTTTTTCAAGTTTTATTTCATGTGGGGGAAGGTGATTTTCAAGAAAAACTCTTACAATAATGGTAGATTTCAAATTTCAAAGAGAAATCTAAACTTCTCCACCGGAAAATAACAACAAAATACCTTTTTTTCAGTTTTCAGGGGAGATAACTCATGCAAACAATAATTAGGGGGAGGTAATCTTAAGAACTTCTGTCACTGTGGAACTTATCAATTTGGTCCTTGGATTCCATCGTTTGACATTTTTAAAGCTAACATTGTCAGGTTGTATGCATGTAAGTTTTGGTAAGACTTGATGGCTATTACAGATCGGGTACCATTAATATTAGTAATATAAATTGAAAGTGGAAGTGGTTCACCATAAACCATCATGACTAAAACTTAAATTGCTAAAATGTCTCATTGAGTTGAAAAAATGAACAGTAGGTGCAGAGAACAAGCCCCAAGAAGAATCTCCCTCATATATATGTAGAAAAAGTGGGCCATAACTCAAGGCCTAAAAATAAGGGTTGAATCTGGTCACCCTACCGACCCTCCATTTGTACCCCCTACCCAAAAGTTTTTATGGCTCTGAGAAAAATACTAAAGAATTCTATTTCACTTATTCAGGTATTTCAATGTTTTGTGTGGTCAGAGACCTCTTTTTGTTGACCTCTTACTGAAATTAAACATTGACTAATAACAAAATTTTTTTGGCCTCTCTAAATCTTATTCTTTCTCCAATGGCTGTGACCCCAAGGCTGGCGAGTTCTTCGTCATTTAGCTGTTTGGCTTCGGCCATTGTGACCTTATTGTCGCTAAAACGTTTTCTCAGGTGTCCTAACCCAACTTGGTCTAAAATTGCCTCCATTTTCTACCGGAGCGCACTTATGACAAAGTCGAGAACAGTCTATATTACGTCATCAGTGCTGACGTATCATACATTACAAATGTGACGTAGTTTGTTGGTCACATGACTGCTATCTTCCCGGTAAAAAGGACCACATAACGAACTAGCGTTAGCACATAACAAACTGGTGTGTACACAGAACAAACTGGTGTCTGCACATAACAAATTGTTATTTGGACATAACAAACTAGTGTTTATACATAACAAACTGTTGTTTCCGCAGAACAAAATGCTTTTGCACATAACAAACTGTTGTTTCCACATAACAAACTGCTGTTTCCACATAACAAATTGTTAAATGCACATAACAAACTAGTGTTTCCACATAACAAACTGTTGTTTCCAAATAACAAATTGTTATTTGGACATAACAAACTAGTGTTTCCACATAACAAATTGCACTTTGAACATAACAAACTAGGGTTTGGACATAACAAACTGTTGTATCCACATAACAAATTGTTATTTCCACATAACAAACTAGTGTTTGCACATAACAAACTGCTGTATGCACATAACAAATTGTTTATGCACATAACAAATTGTTATTTGGACATAACAAACTAGTGTTTGGACATAACAAACTGTTGTTTCCACATAACAAATTGTACTTTGAACATAACAAACTAGTGTTTGGACATAACAAACTGTTGTTTCCACAGAACAAATTAAAAATCATAGTCATAAGGCAGCTGAGGCGTTCCATAGTTATGCATAAAAAACTTACAAGTTTCTGATCAATTTTCACTTATATTGATTCTATTTGGAATAAGCTTTACAGGTATGTAATTTTTTCAAGATATATTGAGTTTAAATAGATATTTGAAGCCGTCAAAGTTGGCGACGAGATTCTGATCGCCGGCATATCACACGTTGAAAGAAAACGTTCCGCATTGTTTGGGGCGGCCGTCGTATATAACAAAAAGCCCTGGCGCATAATTTGTTGGGCTAGGTATCGACAAAATCTACGTGTGCGTAGCAAGCAAGTGTAATTTACCTTTTAATGAAAATAGATCATTTTTTAAATGTTGCATGTTAACTACACACACGGGTTATTCTACGATAAACCATACTTGGATACATATAATTTCTCAAATAAATGACTGATGAAATACTGTGTAGCAAAATAGTGATAAACTTAACTATATTCTGTTCATCGTTTCTCCAGGAACTTTAATGGTGTTGTGAGATTGTGAGATTTGAACAGGCAGACACGTTCCTGGGAAGAACCAGCACTAGAACCATAACCTACGTAAGAAACTTCATGTTGTGTGCCGACTTTCTCACATAAACATACATAATTTTCTTTTTTTTTTTTAGTAGTATCATTGAATAAAAAACTGGCTGGACTGTATATAACATGTAATTTCCATTTAAAAGGCAACGAAAGGTACTCATCTTTATAAATAGCAAGACATCTTTCTCAGTAATGTTAAATATGTTTTTGGTGAATCTTTTTACGGCATTTCAAGCAGATTTTTCTTTTATATCATACCTCAGATTTTATGTTGATCTACTTTTCAATTATATTTCATTGTGCTTGTTACTGATTTAAGCAGCACAAAACACTTTGAAGTAAAACTATCGATTTTGACATGTTAGTGTAGAGGACTGCGTGTGTTATTCAGTAATCTTTATAACTATCAAATAAGACTACAGGTAAACCAGCTAAATTCAGATATTACGAAGTCAGTGGAAAACCACATCACTAAACTTAGATGGGTTTGTTGGGGGGAAAACCAGTGCAGTCTGACTCTGAATAACCTTTAAGATCGAATAAATATATAAACAAGAACTACCTTTAAAAAGATAGTCAGTGCAATCTTTAGTATATGAAAGTGATTGACAGCTATATTTTATAATAAAAATTAATTTATTCAGTCGGTGAACACAAAAATAAGTAACACTTAAAGACTCTATAAAGATGTATGAGTTAAGACCAAACAAAGGCTGGTGGAAATGCATCCCGTTATTTGAGAGCTATAGTGAATGTTGCAAATAATAAAAGTGTGTATGTATAATGGTGTATTACTAAATCATATCTTTGTAAACCCTGGTGGAATCTTTTCAGCTCACCTGAGCATAGCTCACCGACCAAGAAATGGCAATGGTGAGCTTTAAGGATCGTTGGACGTCCGTCGTCCGTCCGCAATTGCTTCTAATGATTTCGTCTCATACACCAATTCATGGAATGTTATTAAACTTGGCCAGATGCATCAACAGTCACATGTAGTTTGGACCCCCATGAACCGCCCCTGCAAATCTACTATCACAACGTAAACTCATGTAAACATAAACAAAATATAAAGTTACAAGGTTAAATCAAGTTCTGAAACAAAGGAAGTCGCGCTGAAGGTATAGGGGATATAAATGGCTTGGTGGAAATAAACTCCGCATCATCTTTCGAATGGAAATGGCAGAATCAATTGTATTTCAATGTCTTAAGCTCGTGACAACCTGTCGGGAATGTACGTAAGTTCTATCTTTTTTAAAAGAAATTTATTTTAGCTGAATATTGATGCTACATGTATTGTTAGTAAATAAGAAGGAACATCAGAATTTTGAAAATCAAACTACAAATTCTTATATCGAGCTCTGTACGTTCCGTAAATATCCGTACTTTGTCGTGATATGCATATGATTTTCTTGACATTAATAGCAGTTATTTAAAAATTAAGAGTCCTTGAAAACAAACTGTGTTATGGAGCTCGTAATCTATTAACTACTCTGTATGTCCAGAAGTTAGCTGCCAATTGCCGATTCAATTGGCAACATGCAACTGGCAGTCAACGTTTTACTCCAGCTGCCAATTCGTCTTCTGTTGCAAATAGTAACCAATGCCAAAACATTTAACCACACAAATTGGCAACTGGCAACTGGCTGTCAGATGCTAATTCGTTTTGTGTTTGAATTGTGAGTAACGAATGAATTGTCAACTGGCAGGCAGATACCACTTCGTCTCGTGTCCGAAATGTGAATAATAAGTGTATTGGCAACTCGCAACTGGCAGCAAGGTGCCAATTCGATTTGTGTCACTGATTGTGTATAATAAGTGAATTGGCAACTGGCCAATGGCAGCCAGATGCCGATTCGACTTCGTTCAAAATTGCCAATGCCAATTTGTTAATCCTCGCGAATTGGCGACTGGCAAGTGTCGGGCAGACGAACATTTAACTTGGGTCACGAATTGAAAATAATAAATGAAAAGGCAACAGTTGCCGGCAGCCAAATGTCAATTCGATTTGTATCACGATTTGTAAATATATGTAATAAGTGAATTGGCCACTTGCAACTGGCAGCCAGATACCAGATGCCAATTCAAGCTTTGTTTCAAATTGAGAATGCAGAGTGAATATACAACTGGCAAAAAGTGGCAATATGCAAATTCCTTGAAATTCGTGAATTGGCAACTGGCAGCCAGATGCCAATTCAAGTTTTGTCTAAAATTGTGAATAATAAATGAATTGGCAAATGGCAGTCAGATGCAAATTCGACTTGAATTACTTATTGTGAATAATAAATGAATAGGCAACTAGCAACTGGCAGCAAAACGCCCATTCAACTTTGTTCTAAATTGAGAATAAAAAGTGAATTGGCAACTGGCAATTGACAACTGACAGTCAGATTCAAATTCGACTTTTGTCTTAAATTGTGAAATAATAAATGAATTTGCAACTGGCAGACAGATGCCAACTTGACTTGAATCACCAATTGTGAAAATCAAATGAAATGGCAACTTGCAGCAATATGCCTAATTGACTTTGTCAAAAATTGTGAATAATAAGCGAATTGGCATCTGGCAACTTGCAGACAGATGAACATTTGACTCTAGTCTAAAAGTGTGATTAAAAAGTGAATTGGTAATTGGAAAATGATTGCCAGATGCCAATGGGTTAGACCTCGCGAATTCGCAACTTGCAAGTGGCAGCCTGATCCCAATTCGTTAACCCTCGCGAATTGGCAAGTGGCAGGCAGATTCAAATTGTGTCACTAATTGGGACTAATAATTTAATTGGCAACTGGCAGCCAGTTCGATTTGTGTCACGAATTGTTAATGATAAGTAAATTGGCCACTTTCAACTGACAGCCAGATACCAATTCGTTAAATCTTATGAATTTCTATCTGGGGGTAGGGGTACAAAAATAGTCATTTCTCAAAAACCGCTTAATTAAAACTTTATAACAAGTAGAGTTGTCAGGATATAAAAAAACAGTAATAACTAGTTCTTTTTACGATTCTTTGTTACAGACCTATGCCGTCATATCTCAAAGCTCGTCGAAATCTAAAAAAACACATTTTTTGTCAGTGTTTATTGAAATTCTTTCTTATATGCACATTGACCCCCATTTTTTTTGCATTCTAAAACATAGGTTTTAATCAATCTATATGCAAATTATCTGAAAACCCTTGTTATTCCTTTATCATGAAAATATTCATTTATCAAAAATTGAAACAAGAGGGCCAAGATGGCCATATATCGCTCACCTTGGTACAAGCCACTGCCTGGTCGAGATCCTAGACAATGTTATATACAATAGGTTTTCGTCTATATAGATATGTAAAACAAATGACCCAATTCGCAAGGTTTAAATTGAATTGGCATCCCGTTGCAAAAGAAACCACTTAATAATTAAAGTGACATTATGTGCACCTTACTGTACATAGCGTAGTTTTGGTGATAGTTTTGTAAAAGCAATTTTTGATTACTGTGCATTTAAATGTGTTAAACTAATGATAATGGCTGCCATTGTCCAGTTGCTTATTCACTTCTTGTTCACAATTTAAAAAGGTCGAATTGGCATCTGGCTGCCAGTCGAGGTTCACAGTTGCTTATTCACTTATTATTCACACTTTGTGACACTATGTTTGCCACTTGTCAGTCGTTAAACGAATCGGCATCAGGCTGCCACTTGCCAATTGCTAATTCGCGGGCATCTGGTCATCATTTCCCAGTTGCCAATTGACTTTTTAATAACAAGTTTAGACTATAGTCAAATATTCCATCCGTCTGCGAATTGCCAGTTGCCAATTCGCTTATTATTGACAACTTTTGACAAAGTCAATTAGGCATCTTGCTGCAAGTTGCCATTTCATTTAATATTCACAATTGGTGATTCAATTGGTGATGTCAGTTGCCAGTTGCCAATTAAGTTTTAATTCACAATTCGGAACACAAGTCAATTTGGCATACAGCTTCCAGTTGTCAGTTGCCAATTCACTTATTATTCCCAATTTTAGACAAAAGTTGAAGAGACATTTGCAAGCTTTTACAAATTGGTATATGGCTGCCATTTCCAAGTTGTCGATTGACTTTTTATTCCGAATTTTGGACAAATGTCGAATTAGTGTCTGGCTGCTAGTTGCCAATTCGCATTGATTAACGAAATAACATCTGGCTTCGAGTTGCGAATTCACTAATTATTCACAATTCGTGAAACAAGACGAATTTACATCCGACAGCCAGTTACCTAATCACTTTTTATTCACATTTTTAAATAAATGTCGATTTTGCATCTTGCAGCAAGTTGCCAATTCGCGAGGTTTGACAAATTGGCACCTAGCTGCCAGTTACTAGTTGCCAATTCTCTTTTTATTCACAATTTTAGACAAATGGCGAACTGGCATTTGGCTGCCAGTTGCCAATTCGCGAGTTTGAGCGAATTGGCATCTGACTTCCATTTGCCAGTGGCCAATTTTCTTTTTAATAACAATTTAAGAGAAATGTCGAATTAGTATATGGCTGCCAAATGCCAATTCGCGAGGTTGAGCAAATTGCCATTTGGCTGCCATTTACTAGTTGCTTATTCACTTATTATTCACAAATCATGACACAAGACGAATTGGCATCTGGCTGCCTCTTTCCAGTAACTTTGTCAATTCGTGAAGTTTAACTAATTTGCATCTGGCGTCCAGTTACCAGCTGCTAATTTACTTATTATTCACAATCGAGCTTGCGTTTGGCGCCTGTTGTCAATAAACCTTTTATTCATTATTGACACAAGTCGACAGCCCGTTGCCAATTTGCGAGGTTTAACGATTTGGCATCTTGCTGCCATTTGCAAGATGTCATTTAGTTTTAATCACATTTTTAACAGTCCGAATTGTCTTCTGACCGCCAATTGCAAATTCACTTTTTATTCACATTAGACAAAAGTCGAATTGGCATTTAACTGCCAGTTGCAGTGAAGTTAAATGAATTGTCATATGGCATCTTGCACGTCTTTCCCATAGCACAGTTTTACAGTTGTAATCAGCACATTCTACAGTTAAGTTGCCTACGGTGTTAGAACTATGGCATTAGGGCTTACAGTCACATCTAAGCTCAAAACGCACAGGACAGACTATAAAGCATAACATATACAAGTTATGAAACATTCTCTACATTCATTGAATTTCTACCAGTGTCTATCAATAAGGCAACAAATATGCTCTAAAACCTAAAGAGTCCAAGCGTTCCATTAAAATTATTTAGAAAGTCACAAAATTCATCATCCCTTTACCCTTGTTTAATAGGCGAACCATAGTAATCTCGGCCCTCACTTTTCCTGTCGCGTCTGCTCACTGCAGTAGCTTCAAGTACATCCTAATTTCCTAAAATGTATATAAGCTTACCAGTTACCGATTCAGTGCCTTAGTTTACTTAATTACTGATCATACGCTTATGGTGATAGTTCATGTAAATATACAAGATTTCCTTCTATTACATCTAATCTTACTGTTTATGTCATTTCTAAAAATAGTACCGATACGTTAACTACATGTAAAGGCATTACCACACTGTATCGGCAAAACGCACTGGCTCCCACTTAACGATAATGCTCCAACTAACGTAACGAACCGGCTCCAATAAAACATGGCGGATTTCGTAAACAAAACGCACGTGAGTATAACAGATTAGTGTATTTTTTATAGTTATTCGCAAATTCTGATGAAATGAATACTCTTACGGAATGCCCACACCTGTCCTGCATGACCGTAGCTTGTCGGCTTTTTCAGACATCCGTGCGTGTGAAAGTAATGCAAGTTGAATGCTGAGGATTCAACGGTAAACAGTGCCAAAACAGACCAAAATACATGGATTTTGCACAAAATGATCGAAGTTAAGGTGTTTAGGATAAAACGAATGCACTGGCATGTTACTTTTGGTCAAATCTCGTAAGATTATACTCGTACATTACCGATCTGGTATTTCTATGGGGAAAAATCTACCTTTTCAACAATACAACGATTTAGACTCCAATTTCAGATACAACGAAACAGTTCCAACTCGTGTTTCACCAACCATTTTTATAGACATTTTAGAACAATTGCAATAATTAAACAGTTCCGATTCGTTTTTCTCAATGTGTTTGATCGCCATTGATAGCAAATGATGACAAAATAAAAGCAGAAATTTATATATAACGAATGTAAACGGAAAATAAAAGAATCTGAGAGGGCGTGTAGCGCTTTTGTCTTATAGTAGTAGTAAACCGAAAAATCATGGACTATAACTGTACTGTACTGACACCTTTTCTTTATATATTATCAATTGTTAAAAGTTAAAAAAGGACAGTGAACGATGTTGATGATGGAAAATCCCGACAAAGTGCATTAAAACATTGGCGCGAGTTCAGAAATCGGTGTTACGTTTTAAAAATAATGATAATATTGGTGACACTATGAACTTTGACCGTCCAAAAACCTATACTATGTATTCTTATTCATTTAATGATATACCTCACATACTTTTGAACACTGATTCAAAATGCAAAATAGTCATCACACTACAGTAAGTCAGAAATGGCTCCCCTTTAAATATATGGACACTATAATAAACAAACACTTTATTTTACCTTTTGATAGGTACAAAATTGAAAAATGCAAGGGCTATGTACTGGCGAAATATTGATAATTCGGGCCAAGGTGACAATAGAACATTTGTTCTGCAAAAGTTTGTTTGAAATTAGTAACAAATAAAACATATATGTTGCAGGAAGCTGAATCATAAAATATTGACAGACGAACGACGGACAGAACACGAGCAAAATATAATGAATATTGCTATCATGAACCTTTCGCTTAGGTGAGCTTCATTAGTAATTGCGATAAATATTGTGGAAATCCCATTAAGTGTTCTAGTCAAAGACTAAGTACCATAGATAATATTAATCTGGCTTCATTTCAAATAATCATCTTCATGCTACATGTATATGCATGAAATCATTTAAAAGTAGTGGTTTTTCCCGAATAAGTGGATGTAAACGCTGAATAGAGTCCTATATCTTTTACAATTGTGTCAGTACCATGAATGTAGATATACAGGCGACATAAATTGCAGACAGATATATCTACAAAAAGTTACCAACAATCATAGGAACCAAACATTTTCATTTCTTCTCTATGATTAAAGTGATATTACCGTTCAAAGTGACTTAAAACATTAATCAGTGATTTATACTCCTAGAATAATAAACATTGCCATAGTTATAACTCGAAAATAAAGATCTGTGTAACAGTTTCATTGACATTGAATATAGAGGCAATCTGTAAATTTATAATCATTTTTGACTATCCTAGTAAATCCACTATTTCGTCAATAACAGAAATAACTTAATAAAACTTATTTTTTATATGTTTTAAAAGTATGAACTGTTTTGGAGCATCATTCTTAACTGTAAACTAATGTGGCTATTTGAAGGATAATATAACACGCAGTTTAGAGCCTCGTTACCGCCAAAATGTCTTGTATATCTTGTATTTCAAATATAGAGTGTGAAATTACATGGATAGAAAATACATAAGGAAATACTATTAGCGAGACAGTCTATGTTAATTTTGTTTATAAATTTTACAAAACAAATCATCTCTGATAAAAGTATCACTGTTGATAGAAGAAGCTTTGTTCTTACGAAATGTTAGGTTTGAACTTCCCGTTCAAACTACTGTTAAGAATAATAATGTTCATCCTCGTTTTCAACTTCTGAAAGTCTTAATTATTAGTTTCATCTTGTTTGTATGACCTGTAAATATTCACGTGCTAATATCATATGTAATAATATCATATGACCAAGACGATGCACACTATGTATCGGTCCGAAATAAAAAAAAGGTTCTGCTTTCTTAATGATTCCTGTCATTGTATAGCAAAGTAATTGGAATATTTTCATGTTCTGTGTTTATTTTAAAATGAGGAGAGACAAGATGACATAATCACGTGAGTTTTTGCGGTAAGAGATTCTTTTATAACTGCAATTGTTCTAAAACGTCTGTGAAAATGGTTGGTGAAACACGAGTTGGAACTGTTTCGTTGTATCTGAAATTGGAGTCTAAATCGTTGTATTGTTGAAAAGGTAGATTTTTCCCCATAGAAATACCAGATCGGTAATGTACGAGTATAATCTTACGAGATTTGACTAAAAGTAACATGCCAGTGCATTTGTTTTATCCTAAACACCTTAACTTCGATCATTTTGTGCAAAATCCATGTATTTTGGTCTGTTTTCGCACTGTTTACCGTTGAATCCTCTGCATTCAACTTGCATTACTCTCACACGCACGGATGTCTGAAAAAGCCGACAAGCTACGGTCATGCAGGACAGGTGTGGGCATTCCGTAAGAGTATTCATTTCATCAGAATTTGCGAATAACTATAAAAATACACTAATCTGTTATACTCACGTGCGTTTTGTTTACGAAATCCGCCATGTTTTATTGGAGCCGGTTCGTTACGTTAGTTGGAGCATTATCGTTAAGTGGGAGCCAGTGCGTTTTGCCGATACAGTGTGATTACAATGTTCATAAATCGTGTGAAAGGGAACTAGTCGTTTTTGAATCCGCACTGTAAGCTTAATGGTACCCTAAACACGTTACTTGATATACTGCGATGCTGGAAACCTAATTTCAAAACGTCATGTATATAGAAGAGTAAGTGTTTTCTCAAAATTATCTAAATCCAACCGTATTTGATTCAGTTTTGAGTTGGAATTTGTTCCTTATTCCTTATTTAACGTTGCCGCACAAAAAATCCTGGGTGTATATGTGGACAAAACACTAAGTTGGAATACGCAAGTAGATAAGATGTGCTCAAAGTTAATCACAAAGTTATATATGTTAAAAAGAATTGTATATATTTTTATTTTAGAAATGAAGAAAATGTTTTATAACGCCTATATTGTGTCAACTTTTGATTACTGTTGTACTATATGGAGGAAGAGAACCCAATCCACTATAAGTAAGAGAACTAAATTCCAGAAACGGGCAGCAAGAATTATACTCAATAAACCGGCTAAAATGCCATCTAAAGATTTATTTATTGAATTGAAATGGTTGTCGTTTCAAGACAGATGTAAATATCACGCTGCTATATTAGTTTTCAAATACTTTAAAAACATGGCCCCAGTTTATTTATCTGAATCACTGACATTCTCAAAAAATGCAAATAACAGACTGAGATTATCGTCATGTAATAACCTGGTTATATCACAGTGTAAGACAACCTATTATAAAGATTCTTTTACGTACTACAGTGCGCAAATCTGGAATAATATTCCTACTGATATCCGCTCAGCTCAAACATTAAATTCCTTTAAATGCAGATATAAACAGTACTTGTTGCAATCACCTGTTATTTAATCAATTTATTGATATTGTTTTTGTTGTACAGATTAATCATTTATCACACGCTTTAATTATACAATACTTATAATAAGTTTATTTTGAGTGTCTGGTGTCTGTCAATAAGTGAATGACTGTGTGTAACTGGACAGTTTCAGTGTATGTAAGTGAATGTGTTTATAGAAGGCCATGTTTTAAATAAGGTGTATGCTTTTATTTCTTTTTGTATAACCTTAATATGTTACCTTCTTGAAATAAAGAATTTATTATTATTATTATTATTATTATTATTATTTAAACAAATGCCATCAAAATCAGTTGTTTCAAATCTTATATTTGTATATGTCCCATACCCCCATACGCTTGCGTCAAACACCGCAAGGCCTAGAGTTAAGTTATTGGTTTGAAGCATTGTCTTATAGACCTCTACAAAGTTTGTTCAAATCATGCCCATTTTGGTACAAATTGACCACATCCTGGGGTCTCTTGTCTGTTCATGGAATTATAGGAAAATCAAGCTTCCAATGAGTTCCTATAGCAACCAGTGACATACCTAGCAACCAATGACTTCCTTAGTGACTTACTTAGCTTCAACTTAGTCCCCTTTCACCAGAGAGTTCCCCCTAGTAATCAGTTACGTCCTTAGCAACCGTTAATTTCCAGTATGAACAAGTGCCTTCCTAAGCAACACTTTAGCCCTAGCAACCAGTGCCTTCCCTTAGCAACGACTTTTTAACAACATTTCACTTCCCTTAGCAACAAGCGACTTCCTTAGCAACAACTTTGTTCCCTAGCAAACATTGAGTTCCGCTAATAACAAGTGACTTCCTTGCCAACCAGTGATTTCCTCTCGAAACAAATGAATTCCTTAGCAACAACTTAGTCCCTTAACAACCAATGAGTTTCCCTAACAACCAGTGACTTCCTTAGTAACTTGTAGCATCCTCTTGCCACTAGTGACTTGTATAGCAGCTAGCATTTTGGGACTTCATTAGCAACTACTGACTCCATTTATCAACAATTGACTTCCTTATGTAAGTGCACCAGTTGGTTCTCAATTTGGCGATATAGGGGTCATTTTTTAAAAGCTCAGAAGAATTTGATAGAAATGTTCTAAAGATTGGGCTCCATATCTGTGAACTTATTAATATATTTGTTAATGACCTTACATACACTATAAAATGCTGATAAAGGTATATTTTATTGGTGATGGTACGATTTGCTTAAAAAGTATGCAGAGGATATTGTTCCCATTGCAGATGACTTACAATTTATGAAACATTACTAAAATAGATGTCTTGTGTAAGAACAATACCATGGTTGTAAGCCCGTAGAAAAGCAACAGTACTGTTTCTCCTGTGGGGAGCATAGTTGCCATCAAATACACTTGCTTTTGAATCTTACTTGAGAAACTCTTGGTTTAAATATTATGGCGGGTTCTTGATCCTACATGGCCTAACGTTGAAGTAATATAAGCTATCTGATGTAACAAAAGCTGGTATTTTCTAAGCTCAGTCAATTAAAGACACATACTATGGAATTTTGCTTCTTTCAAGCCTTTCAGTACATCCACCCTGGAAGTTCACTTAACGACATTTTCGTTCTTATTTAATACTGACACAAAGATAACTGTTATTGACTTCTTTAAATTTTATCTCCTAAATACATGTATAGTTTTTTGGACTATTGTTTCAGCTATTGTATAAACTTGCACTCGTAAATAATTTCACTGAATAGAAAAAAACATTTTAACTTTATGCGGATTGTTTTTAGAATGGCACAATTCTTCATTGTATACATACTGTTGGTGCAATTCTGTGTAATGCATCTGGTAACTGGACATGCATGTAACTGGACTTACACGGGGAAAGACAATCTTCAGGTTTGTATCACTTATCACTTATATTAGAATGTTTATTTGTATAATATGACCATCTGGAAATTATAATTTAATTTTCAATAATAAAAATCTATAAATAGCTTGCCTAATGACTTCTTAAGTGTATTGCCCTGTTCCAACCCTTTGATGTAATATCCAAGTTGCGCTTCCGTAGATTTTCGTTAAGTGTATTTTGACATAATTATCTGTATAAATTCCGTTACATTTTGTGTTAACGACAAGGATTCTCTAAAATATTATAGTTACGATGATTATTGTTTAAAGGGACATTTTTACAGAAACGTTAGCTTGTAAATATCTTCTACTTAGTAAGTTCTATAAAAGAGGCATACCGTCAATATTTGATCAATTTAGATAATCTCTGGACACCGTTTGTAGGCAATAACTGTTTTTATTTTCAGTGCTACCCTTGCGTACCTGGGTTCATGAAAACAGATGATTGTCTTTTCAATTATAAACCAGCACAATGCAGCCACTGTCCTGAGGGAACATTCATGTCAGACTGCAACACCGAAAATACATGCTTACTCTGTAACAAACATTGTTACGGTATAGGAATGGACATCATTACAAACTGCACATCAACAACGAATTCCGAATGTCGGTGTAAGAAAGGAATGTATTTGACATCTGATGGTTATTGTCAACCCCACAGATCGTGTTCTCGTGGTAAAGGGGTGAAGGTGTCAGGTACCTAATTTAAATACCTTGTACTTGGTATGTAAACGATTGTAGTCAAATTGTGTGTTATGTTACTAGTATTTAAATGTAGAATTACTGTAATGTATTTGAAGCTCGGCGTTGAATTTTAATTATTTTGATTTTATGACTTACTTAGCTTTTTATGTGTTTACTTCATTTGCAATGATTCATTGTTCTTTCTTGGTCGCAATGACCCCTGTGTTGTGTCTTATAACCTCTTTTTGCTCGCATATAAAAATCGTCTGCTTACTTCCCCCTTTTTAAACTGAAACCTAATCACGTATCATGACAACCTATCGTTGCCATAGGAAAAATTCCCGGTACAAATCATCTTGTTATCGAACTTTGGCCAGTTTCAAAGTATTTTTTTAAAATTTGACCGAAATGTTTAATGTGTGACTCTCTTCCTCACTTTTTGGATCGCTTGTCTCAGAATCGATCCAATGTTAACAAAGTAGAAATTCCTTACGGCGGACCGAACGGAAGTAGTGTCGTATACAAACAAGTAGTTCCATATATTTAGTGAATAAAGAATTGTTAGGCATTATGCTGGCTTCTGTTTTCAAAATCACAAAGTACTGGATCTAAATAATTTCAAAACATTTCAGAATAGCATAATATTATCTTGTTGTTGTCCTTTTGTAATTCATCGTAAACACTATTAATGCGCGAACGAAATAATAAAGAAAAGCGCGTTTTTTTCCCATCACCATTGAAATCGGCGTTCGTAGCGTGATTGGTAAAGGCGTCTGCACCTGTGACTGCTCTGGTTTACTTATACGGATGAGTTCGAAACCTATCCAAACCCATATTATTTTATTACTTTTTTCTTCTGTTTTACTTAAATCATTTTCAGCTTTTCAACCATTTTTAGATGTTTTACGGCAAATAATCATAAAACTCTTTATTCATGTCAAACTAATAAGGATAATGGCAATGCAATCTCAAGACATACTGTATACATATTATTCGGTAACAGTAGGGCTTAAAGTTTCGATACTACAGGTCAGACAGTAGTCGTGTCAGGTTTTGCTTGTTCAGCCAGAATTGGTTTCCTTGAGTTCTTTGGAGGCCATGCCTTAACATCAACCGACACCAATTTCTAAAATATTTACATGTCAGTTTTGTTTGTGGGCCCGCTGTGATACTTTGTATCACAGTTTTTCTTGTTCAGTTATATCATTTGTTCCTTGTCTTCCTTGATCTTGCTCACTGTTCAGTTTTTGCCTGCAATTTAGGATAGAAATAGAAATTTATTTCAACTAGGCAAGTACTAGGCGGTCTAATTTTTGCCTCTTACTGCATGCTCGAAAAGTACCATTTATCTTTTTCGTTCTTTCATCAACATTGATATCACAGTATTAAGCTTTGATAAGCAGTTGAACACGGAATTTAAATTTATTTTGAGTCGGCAAATTACAGAATACTTGCTGCTTTATCTTTTTTTGAGTTTAGAATAAAAAACAAGGGATGAAGAGGAGAAAAAAGCAAGCAGATAAGTCTTTCTGATATAAGTGTACTCTCGATTATAAAAAATTACCTCCATTGGTGACCTCTTTGAGAGCCAATACTATTTTTAGAACTAAACTAAAAATGAGGAACCAAAGTTGGTTGAGGTAAAATTTCATAAAGATTTGGTAACTAGTTTGCGACTTATAGCAAAATATGTGTTAAAAGTGGCCAAACTAGGACCTTTACCAGTAAGGTTCTATACGCCTGATGATGATGATATAAAAATATATACAATCTGTGGCACTGTATATCAAATCAAGACCGATATCGGCTACATTTAGTAACTGAACTGTTCTGTTCATGTCTGACGTGTATAGATTTGGGTAAAGTTACGAGTAACTAAAGGTTCAAAGATATAGGTTTCCTTCCGTTCGGATATGATCCCGTCCGTTATCGAATTCCGGTATTCGACTGTTTCCACACTTTAACTCCGGTATTGATTCCCGTTTTCTAAAGGCGCTGTGGTGTAAGGGTAGAGCGTCGGACTGCTAACCAGACTGTCGTAGGTTCTCATCCTGGTAGCGGCATTTTTACTGCAACCTTCAAATCCGTTCGTTCGGAGCAAGTATTTGTCAGAGCCACAGGAAGTACTCATCGGGGTAGTTAATGTAAGCTGCAAGTAATTGTTCTACAATCGGTATACATGTATACTGAATCAATAACAAAACAATGATTTATCCTTTTTTAGCTCTTCTATGAAAAACAGAAGAGCATTTGTCATAACCTTTTTGACGTCAGTCGGCAGTGTTGTCTTAGATCTGGTTAAGCTTTCTTAAAATCCACTTTCTCGGTAACGCTTAAAGCCTTGAAATTGCTTGGAACAATGATACAATGGCTTCTGTGGCCGACTGGTTAAGGTCACCGACTGATGATCACTTGCCCTCTACCGCTGTAGGGTTTTGTCCTACTTATGTCGGATTCTTTTATGTCTGGAGGCTATATAGGTTCTACCAGATGCCCGCCCGTGACTGAAATAATGCCCAAATTGGCACATGGGGGTATTCCTCCTCCATGAAAGCTGGAAGTTGCCATATGACCTTAGCTGTTGAGTGACACGTTAAATCCGAATCAATCAATTGACACAATACAATCAACCCTATTGGCAAAACCCGTTCCTTTTGAATGACATTAAAAGTTGTTCAAACTTTGAATTTTCAGTTTAGTTTTGCTAAAATCCACTTCTCAGTTACCATTCACAGCTATAATACTTCATAGGGTAGTTAAACATAGTCACTGAATGCAAATTGCGAGTAAAGTTTACACATTATGGTTAAAGGTCAAAATTTGCGGACAGTTGTGTCTTCAGTTTATAACTTTACTCGTTTACTTCAGAGAACAACCGATCCTCCAGAACTTTCAGTCATTTGTTTTGGTCGATAAAATTATGAAAGCTTCACCGGGTTTCATATACGATTTTAGTGAAGGTTTAAAACTTGAGACTGTCTGAAACCACAAATAAATAATTGATGATACAGTACAATTCCGCTTTTAAGACCACCTTCCGTACTTTTGCTAAATGGTCTTAATAGCGGAGTGGTCTTAATAGTGAATAGTGACTTTTTTATAGACCCATCTGTCATGAATGACAATTATCTTGTGTCAGCCTATTCATACTTTCTTCTTCTTTCTGTACAGTATATATTAAGATAAACAAATGAGAGAAAATAAAAAAAAAACTTGCATATTTCTAAAATGTATTAGCATAATTTACTATAGTAAACTATTTATTGAAACAGAAAACGTTTATAGCATTTATTTACATGTACAACACCACATGTACTCCGCATAACGTCGTCAATACCAGTCTAGTATACATGCTTTTCACTTCCTGAAAAACGAGTCAATGGTTGTTTGCCTACTGGCACAGGCACAGGCAACAGCTACATGTTGTTTTTCTAGTTCATCTTTCGCACTATTAAAAGCATCTAAGACAGATGTCAGACCCTTCTGCAATCTGCATTCAAACAAGTTTCAATTGTTGCACACATTTTACAGCACTACTGTCTCCTCCTCATCGTCAATATCATCATCATTAGGCGAACAGACACTCGCATGCTAAGCTTATAATTCCGTTTCCCAATAGTTACTTAGTTCTTCGTTGCTATCAATGTTTCTATCTACATTCACATATTCCTCAGGGGTCATTTTTTCAGTCACATTGGATTTGTTGTTGGTTGTTTTCATTAACTCCACAAGTTCAGAAATTGGAATGTTGTTATCATCATCACTATCATCATCATCACCTACACCATTCGCACCAGTTTCTCCATTATTCACAACAGACTCACTTAATCCTGATTTTCTGAAGCACTTGACTGCAGCCTCCGACTGAACATCATTCACCGCGGCAGATACCCACTGCACTGCATTAAGAACATTTACACACTTTGCAATTTCATCAGCAGACTTAACACTGTCATCATCAATTTTAGCCAATACTGATCGGGGGAGACGTTTCCTGTAAAACTGTTTTACATTTTGAATTACACCTTGGTCTAGGGGTTGCACATTGCTTGTTGTGTTAGCAGGTAGAAACACAAGTTTCATATTTGACAGTGTCAACCTTGGAGGGTGGGATGGAACATTGTCAAAGAGTAACAAAACACTACGTCCGCTGCGTCTCATCCTGTCATTAAAGTTCTTAATCAAATCAGTGGATAGTGATGTTGTCATCCATACCTTCTTATTGTGACACCAAGTCTCTGGAAGATTCTCTAATTTAATGTTCCTGAAACATCTAGGCTTATCATATTTGGCGTATGATAAAGCCTTCTCCAGTAGCATAGGTCTAGAAACACCACACCGTTCCCACATGCCTTTTGAAACCAATCCCACATAAGCGGGTTCACTTGATCTACAGGCGATCGAGAACAAAAACGTTTTCTGTCCCTGCCAATATTGTTTTCCTATCTCTCCATGAACTCAGCTTTCCGTTTAAGGATGGTCTGCACCTGAAAAAAAAAAACAATAATAAAAACATTAAAAACAACACTTTGAAGGAGTCATACATAAATCGTTCAAAACACAAATTGAACTGAATGGTCAGCCACAATTAGTCGATGATGTATTTTTACATTTACGATACAAATTAAAAATATTTTACAAAACCCCAATTCATGTCTCTGAAACATGAAATTTTGAAAAATATTCTGCAACTAAAAAGTTTGTATGAGTGATGTACATGTACCTGGTTTTGTTAAAGCCAAACTGCTGTGCCAACAAACGTTGACTCTTTCAGCACTTTGATTTATTAACTCAACTTTCTCTTTTAATGTGAGTTCTTTGCGCTTGATCAACCAATAAAAAATTTATTGATTTAATCGCGAATTAATTGCCCATGTGCATACCATCATAATAACTGAAGGCAATGACAAAACATATTGTACATGTCGTGCAATTTACCCTGCAGTTTGGTCCGTAATTTCTCATGTTTACAATCAGCGGTCCCATCAAATGATGTTACCTCAATTGCAATGTACTATTTAAAAAAAATTGGGTCGTCCAAAACCATGACCGCCAGGTGGCATAGTACATTTTCCATGGCTAAAGTTGAAGCACCTTTGTCAAAAGTAGTTGATTTAAACTCAACTTAGCAAGACAAAATTTTTTAGAATTTTTAAATTACCACTTAACAAAATTTGTCTAATTTGTTTAAAGTTGTACCAGAGGTATAGTGCCATAGTACAACCACTGCTAAACTACTAACTGTTACATGAATTGGCAAGAATGCAGTACAAATTTACTACAAAATCATACGAAGTATAATTATTAAATATGTGTAACTATGTGTGGCTGTTTTCATATGATTGGCAATAATGATTTAAATCTTCTTTAAGGTAATGCGTTCAATGATACAATATGTGAGGACTGTGTTTCTGGAGAGACCTATGCCTTGACCATCTCTGTGTATGAGAAATGCAAACCTTGCACCACATGTGAGACATACATACAACACTGCATTCCAGTGAGAAACGCCAAATGTCAATACACGGATAGTAACACAGGTATATCTCTTGGTATATTATTCAAAACGGGGTTTCCATTGTTGTGGGTATTACTTAGATTAAATAGAGAAAATGCTCATTGGACTGAGCTTATTGTTTTAAAGCATACCAACATACAATGTAGTCTACTATTTTTATCATACATTGAAACGTAATGTTCGTAGCAGTTAGCTGCCCATTGTCCGTTTTTGTTTTTCTGTTTTTCGAAAGCCCTATGTTCTGAGAACCTGATTTTCTTGCTCAAGGTCATGTCTTTTTGTTCAATTATTGTTAAATCGACATAAAATTATGCTCTCGCTTTAAATAGTAAGTCAATACGACATTTTCTCCTCTTTAAATCATTGAATTCAGATAACTACACCATGTTCGCATGTATGTTTTAATTGGCAATCGATGTGTGTCGCAATATCAGTTATAGGTTCTAATATAAGTAGCTGATTGATTATCGAAGGGGCGGGTAATGTCCGAGTAAATAGTATGCGAGGCGTGTTCGAAAAGTTTCTGGAAAATGAACATATCTTTTTTTAATAGATATATTTGGATAAAATTGTGACATCCTGTCGTGAGCGGGGCAAACTCATGAACTTATCTGTTCAAAACGCACTGACTGTTTTATAACAGCAGAAGTCCTTACTTTTCCGTAACTTTCGAACGCAATGCTGAGACAACCTTTCAGACATTTTTTGTAGGAGGTTTAGATATTGTATTCGTTCACGTTTATTTCAATCAAAAATGGTACTACTCATTTTGAAAGGTTGAAAATGAACACAGTTCAAAAATATTAGTGAAAAATTTACTAAATAAAATGAAACCAAAGACTGACAATAAAAATGATACAAGCATGAGACAGTGTTCCCAGAGCAAGATTCGGAACTATAGCGACCACAGAACGTGAGTTGCATTCCGTTTGATGAAAAAAAATTGAAGTAGATTGGATATAATAAAACGTATATACTGCCAAAATTTGAAAAACTTTGCAAACGCCCCTCGTATCTTTTATCAGATGCTTAATTTATTTAATATGTTTGTTTATAATTTTATTTAGAATATTTGATTCCATACATTAAGCCACACCAAGTTGAAAACGTGTTCTTTGGAAAAAAGATTTTTTAAAAATTTTATTGCTGAATAAAATATTAGCGAGCAAAGAGCGAAGAAATATAATATTATGTAAACACAACGCGTACTCATACTAGGCTGCTTAAAAAATAGTCCATAATAGTTTGCATATTGAAGTTTGGACAAACAATTTTGGACTTTCAGTGAGCAAATACAGAAAATGTGATCCGAGTATTCAAACTGTATTTCACTCTAAAAATGTGCACGTATTTTAGACAGAAAAATAATGGGAAAATACCAAATGTTCGTCAAACTGAAGCCAAGGTCGTAATTCCCAATTGTTCTTTTATAATGTTTTTACTGAGAGTTTTATTTCTTTTACTCCCCAGACTTGTTTTACTTTGGCTTTCTACCTATTTAAGTTTTCTTTTTTGGCAGTTTTGTCCCCTTCTAAGTATCTTTACATTTCTAAACGAAAAAAACGATTGGCTGGCTTGAATTAATCAACGAATCAAAACATTACTTTCATTCCGCGTGTTAACTGACTTTCACTAGCAACCAATGTTTTCCCTATCAACTACTGACTCCCTTTAGCAACAAGTGACTTCCTTCGGTAAGTGCATTGGTACTCAGGTGAGCGATATATGGCCATCATGGCCCTCTTACTTAAAGGAACTTTGTTTATGTACAATAATGATTATTGTTAGTTTAATTGATTTAATTAGTTTTGAAAATAAAGTGTCAAAACTTATAAAGTTCTATAACTTTATTCCGAAGAATGTAGTAAAAAGCTGCAATTCAAGAAAAGGAAATATTTAGTTCTAAGCCTTAACAATATCAATTTGAGATGTTAACCTTAACAATATTAAGTTTGAGGTTTAACATTATGACAAAGACTATGAACATTTAACACACAAGTACCTTTTACCATTAAACTAATACGGTTGAGTTACGGTACTAGTACGGCTTTTATCCTAGTTTTAATAAAATCGGCGATATAGCGCCTAATCTACACCTATACAAGTATAATTTATACCTTTTGATAGAAACATTAGTAGGACATCATATTAAAGCAATAAAAGATATAACTGACAGCATTGGGCCACAATAAAACACTAAAATTGATCAGTTTTGAGAACGCGTTTCCCTGTTGACAAATCATCATCAGTCAAGAAACTATATTTTGTACCCAATCATCTTGAAAATTAGCCAGAATGTGATGTCTTGATGTACTCTAGTCAAGATCAAAAGTGGGTAACAAGGCGGCAAATATGAGGTTACCATGTACGTTTAGTTTTACCTTTTACCTACTTTTTGTGTCACCTGGCACAAAGGGATCATGTTGTCCGTCGTCCGGCTTCCACGTCATACTTTTGGTTAAAATTTATCATCAAGGTCATATCTCAATAATCATATTACGTATTGGATTGAATTTTCACTGAAGGCTTCCTATTCGCTAAAGATACTAATAGACACAGGTTTAATAACTCTGGGTGAAAGGTATTGCAAGTTATGGTCCTGTTTTCTCTCAGAACGTGTAAGTTTGGTTTAAAGTTTACATACACCACTATTAACAGTAACCATTAGTGGGAATGATCCGGAAGTTCATTAAATGTCTTCAGGGATGTTAAACAATCAAGTAAGATAATCTTAACTAAATTTATCAGCTACTATGAATCTTAGTGACCACTTATTTGAAACTTTTCTAGTGTCTTTAGGGTTATAAAGCAGAAAAAGTTTTTAATTTATCACAAATTTTGGCCATTGTGGAAGTATTTTTGGCTGAAAGCTTTGCGTGCATTTTTGAAATAATCTGTCACAGAATGTGTGAGAAAGAAGAAAAAAGAAATTATTTGCTATACATTTGTATTTCAGATAAGGCAATTTTGCGATACTTTCGTTCATAACTGTTGTATAGCTATTGTTGACTGGAGCTAAGATATTTTATAAGCAGTATTGTTTAGTGATTCTCTCCAACTTTGTTCGAATTATATCACTCGGTTCAGGTGAGTCACCTGTTTTTTTAAACGAAAACCTTGTTATTAAAATTGGGTTTGTCGTTTAAAGATGGTAGGCGGCAGGGGGTTTCCTGACAGTAACTTTAGTTTTGAGTGACCTCTGCCACAAAACGCGATGGATGGGATAGCTTGTATCCAGATGTATAATTGGATTTGGAGTAGCTCGGGTCAAGGTCACTGTTACTAAAAAAAAAAAACGGTTTCTGTTTGTAATTTTAGTTGAAGTACTGTCACGCAACTCGACCATTGGGTAACTTATTCATATAGGAAACAACCTGTATTTCATATTACAATAAAATACAATAAGTCTCTCAAAAGGCGACATGCGGTGTATAACTTAACGACGCACTCATTATTTAATTACTACGCATCTGAACTCCTGGATGTATTTGATCAAACTATAAAAATACAGGAATACATTATTATGCCCCAAATGGGGGCATATTAAAATCGCACCGTCTTTATGTCTGTCCGTTTATGTGTCAGGCATTCCATTATTTCGTGTCCGGGCTGTAACTTTGAGGGAATTTAAAAAAACGTGCAGCAAATGTTCAGCGCATTAAGACGGTGTGTCGCGTGCAAGACCCACGTTCCTACATCAAAGGTCAAGGTCACAATAAAAGTTAAAAGGTAATTGAATCCTGTATATATGCACACATTCGTGTCCGTGTCGTGTAACTTTGTTATGCGTTGGGGTAAAGGTCTTTAAAATAACACGCCACAAATGTTCAGCACGTAAAGAAGAGGTGTCTCGTACAAAACCAAAGACCCTATCTCAAATACCAAGATAGATCACACTAAGAGTTTAAAAGTAATGGAATCCTGTATACATGGTTAGAAAGATTTTGAAAGTACATGGCAAATGTTTATGTCCAGACTGCAGCTCTGTTATACATTAAATGATCTCAAAATGATGTGGGAAAAATGTTCAGCACATGGAAATGAAAAGTTGTGCACATTACCGGGTCAACAACACGAATGTTAGTTAAGGTTACCACTTAGGGGGAACTCGTCACTTAAGAGGGACAGCTCTTGCTTATTTCTTTAAAAAGCTCAAATGTCTATATTTTCACCGTAGTGAAATATAACGATAAATATAGAACCTTTAAGTCACAACACATTTTCTGCTGTTGAGCTGTATTATATGAATATGGGTAAGCATGAGTAAAACTTAGTACTCGGAATAAAGTACAACAACATTAACGCATCTTAAAAAATGGTAGTGGTACAATGTCATTTCATTTGAAATTTCGCTTTATAATAATGAATCTGATTTACAGATGCAACTGCGATAATATATGGTATATATGGCGCTAGTATTGTAACAGTTGTGATGGTGATGATTATAACTGCGTTGTGGTAAGTACTGCAGATTAATTCAGTAAGTGCCGCATATTTACTCAGCTATCTGTTCAAACATGAAACAAGTGTTTATGAAGGGTGTACGGGACTAAACACTTATGACTTTACTAATTTTACCTATTTTTACTGGAAATCTTAGCTAAAACTCCGGTTTGGTGGCAATCTTTTTCATTATTTAAATAAAAATGTTTTGATGTTATTTGAATTGATCAAACATTTTGGGTATGCCTTTTTATTAGAACGTATGAAGTAGAGGATACTTAGAAGCTAACATTTACGTACAAATGTCTTGTCTACAATTGCAATGCAAGGTTTGAAAGTAGGTCACATGGGGTCAAAACAAGGTTACAAGTGGAAATGCTTGTTCGCACTATAGAGAAACACTTCTTGCACTGACAGAAATATTATTTTGACGATTTCTGAGTAACGTTTTAAATTTGGTCACATGGCATGTAAAACTATGCCACCAAATTAAATGAAGATATGCAAATGTACGTTTTTACCACACTTTCAGATTCAGTTAAAACACCTTTGGTCCATAACTAGGGAAATCAAACAAACTGTTAACAGCATCTTGAACACTATAAGTATGTGCATTACTTCACCAAATAATCATGAAAGTTAGTCAAAATTGATTGTCTTTATGAACTGAAGACTGAGTTGCAACTTGATTGCAAGGGATCAAAATGAATAGTGTGAACACTCTCATGTCCTATAGTAGACGTAATAACGCTAAGAAAACATGCAACACACCACTGTGACAATGGTTCAGTCGTACATGCAAAATTGTCAGACGAAATTTAATAGGGCTAAACATCTTTATAAACTGAGAAAGTCCAATTTAAATAAGGGAAACCTTAAAGAAATGAGTAAACTATATAAAACAACAATGAACAAACAAAGTTAGAATTTAAACGAAAACATATTTCGAAACTTCGAAATCTAAAGAAAGCTTCCCCGAAACAATACTGGAAAATTTTAAACGGTAAGAATTAGTTTAATGTTGAAGCTGATGTATTTGATTTATACGATCATTTTAAAAACATTAATTTTGACAAACGCGGAAATGAAAATAACATTATATCTGAGGATATTCTATCTAGCTTAGATACAGATTTGAACAAACCTATCTCAGACTGTGAGATATACTATGCAGTTAAACAGTTGAAAAATGGCAAAGCCGGTGGTTAAAACAACATCTTAAATGAATAATGAATATTAAATCGTCCTTACCATTAATGAAAGATATTGATGTTAAATTATTTAATGTTGTGTTTAACACAGGAATTATACCAGAATCATGGACCATTGGTGTAATACACCCTATATTTAAAAATAAGGGCACCGAGTTATAGACCTATCACTCTACTTAGCTGTTAAAGGAAACTATTTTCGTCAATTTTGAATCTAAGACAACAGAAG
>JAFMSR010000011.1:10160257-10182855 GCA_022818135.1 Saxidomus purpurata | reverse complement strand
GTCGAATTGGCATTTAACTGCCAGTTGCAGTGAAGTTAAATGAATTGTCATATGGCATCTTGCACGTCTTTCCCATAGCGCAGTTTTACAGTTGTAATCAGCACATTCTACAGTTAAGTTGCCTACGGTGTTAGAACTATGGCATTAGGGCTTACAGTCACATCTAAGCTCAAAACACACAGGACAGACTATAAAGCATAACATATACAAGTTATGAAACATTCTCTACATTCATTGAATTTCTACCAGTGTCTATCAATAAGGCAACAAATATGCTCTAACACCTAAAGAGTCCAAGCGTTCCATTAAAATTATTTAGAAAGTCACAAAATTCATCATCTCTTTACCCTTTTTTAATAGGCGAACCATAGTAATCTCGGCCCTCACTTTTCCTGTCGCGTCTGCTCACTGCAGTAGCTTTAAGTACATCCTAATTTCCTAAAATGTATATAAGCTTACCAGTTACCGATTCAGTGCCTTATTTTACTTAATTACTGATCATACTCTTATGGTGATAGTTCATGTAAATATACAAGATTTGAAACAACTCTATTCCTTCTATTACATCTAATCTTACTGTTTATGTCATTTCTAAAAATAGTACCGATACGTTAACTACATGTAAAGGCATTACAATGTTCATAAATCGTGTGAAAGGGTACTAGTCGTTTTTGAATCCGCACTGTAAACTTAATGGTACCCTACACACGTTACTTGATATACTGCGATGCTGGAAACCTAATTTCAAAACGTCATGTATATAGAAGAGTAAGTGTTTTCTCAAAATTATCTAAATCCAACCGTATTTGATTCAGTTTTGAGTTGGAATTTGTTCCTTTTTCCTTATTTAACGTTGCCGCACAAAAAATCCTGGGTGTATATGTGGACAAAACACTAAGTTGGAATACGCAAGTAGATAAGATGTGCTCAAAGTTAAACACAAAGTTATATATGTTAAAAAGAATTGTATATTTTTTTACTTTAGAAATGAATAAAATGTTTTATAACGCCTATATTATGTCAACTTTCGATTACTGTTGTACTATATGGGGGAAGAGAACCCAATCCACTATAAGTAAGATAACTAAATTCCAGAAACGGGCAGCAAGAATTATACTCAATAAACCGGCTAAAATGCCATCTAAAGATTTATTTATTGAATTGAAATGGTTGTCGTTTCAAGACAGATGTAAATATCACGCTGCTATATTAGTTTTCAAATACTTGGCCCCAGTTTATTTATCTGAATCACTGACATTCTCAAAAAATGCAAATAACAGACTGAGATTATCGTCATGTAATAACCTGGTTATATCACAGTATAAGACAACCTATTATAAAGATTCTTTTACGTACTACAGTGCGCAAATCTGGAATAATATTCCTACTGATATCCGCTCAGCTCAAACATTAAATTCCTTTAAATGCAGATATAAACAGTACTTGTTGCAATCACCTGTTATTTAATCAATTTATTGATATTGTTTTTGTTGTATTACAGATTAATCATTTATCACACGCTTTAATTATACAATACTTATAATAAGTTTATTTTGAGTGTCTGGTGTCTGTCAATAAGTGAATGACTGTGTGTAACTGGACAGTTTCAGTGTATGTAAGTGAATGTGTTTATAGAAGGCCATGTTTTAAATAAGGTGTATGCTTTTATTTCTTTTTGTATAACCTTAATATGTTACCTTCTTGAAATAAAGAATTTATTATTATTATTATTATTATTATTATTATTATTATTTAAACAAATGCCATCAAAATCAGTTGTTTCAAATCTTATATTTGTATATGTCCCATACCCCCATACGCTTGCGTCAAACACCGCAAGGCCTAGAGTTAAGTTATTGGTTTGAAGCATTGTCTTATAGACCTCTACAAAGTTTGTTCAAATCATGCCCATTTTGGTACAAATTGACCACATCCTGGGGTCTCTTGTCTGTTCATGGAATTATAGGAAAATCAAGCTTCCAATGAGTTCCTATAGCAACCAGTGACATACCTAGCAACCAATGACTTCCTTAGTGACTTACTTAGCTTCAACTTAGTCCCCTTTCACCAGAGAGTTCCCCCTAGTAATCAGTTACGTCCTTAGCAACCATTAATTTCCAGTATGAACAAGTGCCTTCCTAAGCAACACTTTAGCCCTAGCAACCAGTGCTTTCCCTTAGCAACGACTTTTTAACAACATTTCACTTCCCTTAGCAACAAGCGACTTCCTTAGCAACAACTTTGTTCCCTAGCAAACATTGAGTTCCGCTAATAACAAGTGACTTCCTTGCCAACCAGTGATTTCCTCTCGAAACAAATGAATTCCTTAGAAACAACTTAGTCCCCTAACAACCAATGAGTTTCCCTAACAACCAGTGACTTCCTTAGTAACTTGTAGCATCCTCTTGCCACTAGTGACTTGTATAGCAGCTAGCATTTTGGGACTTCATTAGCAACTACTGACTCCATTTATCAACAATTGACTTCCTTATGTAAGTGCACCAGTTGGTTCTCAATTTGGCGATATAGGGGTCATTTTATAAAAGCTCAGAAGAATTTGATAGAAATGTTCTAAAGATTGGGCTCCATATCTGTGAACTTATTAATATATTTGTTAATGACCTTACATACACTATAAAATGCTGATAAAGGTATATTTTATTGGTGATGGTACGATTTGCTTAAAAAGTATGCAGAGGATATTGTTCCCATTGCAGATGACTTACAATTTATGAAACATTACTAAAATAGATGTCTTGTGTAAGAACAATACCGTGGTTGTAAACTCGTAGAAAAGCAACAGTACTGTTTCTCCTGTGGGGAGCATAGTTGCCATCAAATACACTTGCTTTTGAGTCTTACTTGAGAAACTCTTGATTTAAATATTATGGCGGGTTCTTGATCCTACATGGCCTAACGTTGAAGTAATATAAGCTATCTGATGTAACAAAAGCTGGTGGACACATACTATGGAATTTTGCTTCTTTCAAGCCTTTCAGTACATCCCTTTCGTTCATATTTGATACTGACACAAAAGTAACTGTTATTGACTTCTTTAAATTTTATCTCCTAAATACATGTATAGTTTTTTGGACTATTGTTTCAGCTATTGTATAAACTTGCACTCGTAAATAATTTCACTGAACAGAAAAAACATTTTAACTTTATGCGGATTGTTTTTAGAATGGCACAATTCTTCATTGTATACATACTGTTGGTGCAATTCTGTGTAATGCATCTGGTAACTGGACATGCATGTTACTGGACTTACACGGGGAAAGACAATCTCCAGGTTTGTATCACTTATCACTTATATTAGAATGTTTATTTGTATAATATGACCATCTGGAAATTATAATTTAATTTTCAATAATAAAAATCTATAAATATCTTGCCTAATGACTTCTTAAGTGTATTGCCCTGTTCCAACCCTTTGATGTAATATCAATGTTGCGCTTCCGTAGATTTTCGTTAAGTGTATTTTGACATAATTATCTGTAATAAATTCAGTTACATTTTGTGTTAACGACAAGGATTCTCTAAAATATTATAGTTACGATGATTATTGTTTAAAGAGACATTTTTACAGAAACGTTAGCTTGTAAATATCTTCTACTTAATAAGTTCTATAAAAGAGGCATACCGTCAATATTCGATCAATTTAGATAATCTCTGGAAACCGTTTTGTAGGCAATAACTGTTTTTATTTTCAGTGCTACCCTTGCGTACCTGGGTTCATGAAAACAGATGATTGTCTTTTCAATTATAAACCAGCACAATGCAGCCACTGTCCTGAGGGAACATTCATGTCAGACTGCAACACCGAAAATACATGCTTACTCTGTAACAAACATTGTTACGATATAGGAATGGACATCATTACAAACTGCACAGCAACAACGAATTCCGAATGTCGGTGTAAGAAAGGAATGTATTTGACATCTGATGGTTATTGTCAACCCCACAGCTCGTGTTCTCGTGGTAAAGGGGTGAAGGTGTCAGGTACCTAATTTAAATACCTTGTACTTGGTATGTAAACGATTGTAGTCAAATTGTGTGTTATGTTACTAGTATTTAAATGTAGAATTACTGTAATGTATTTGAAGCTCGGCGTTGAATTTAATTATTTTGATTTTATGACTTACTTAGCTCCCATTTCCATAATTATGTGTTTACTTCATTTGCAATGATTCATTGTTCTTTCTTGGTCGCAATGACCTCTTTGTTGTGTCTTATAACCTCTTTTTGCTCGCATATAAAAATCGTCTGATTACTTCCCCCTTTTTAAACTGAAACCTAATCACGTACCATGACAACCTATCGCAGCCATAGGAAAAATTCCCGGTACAAATCATCTTGTTATCGAACTTTGGCCAGTTTCAAAGTATTTTTTTAAAATTTGACCAAAATGTTTAATGTGTAACTCTCTTCCTCACTTTTTGGATCGTTTGTCTCACAATCGATCCAATGTTAACAAAGTAGAAATTCCTTACGGCGGACCGAACGGAAGTAGTGTCGTATACAAACAAGTAGTTCCATATATTTAGTGAATAAAGAATTGTTAGGCGTTATGCTGGCTTCTGTTTTCAAAATCACAAAGTACTGGATCTAAATAATTTCAAAACATTTCAGAATAGCATAATATTATCTTGTTGTTGTCCTTTTGTAATTCATCGTAAACACTATTAATGCGCGAACGAAATAATAAAGAAAAGCGCGTTTTTTCCCATCACCATTGTAATCGGCGTTCGTAGTGTGATTGGTAAAGGCGTCTGCACCTGTGACTGCTCTGGTGTACTTATACGGATGAGTTCGAAACCTATCCAAACCCATGTTATTTTATTACTTTTTTCTTCTGTTTTACTTATCATTTTCAGCTTTTCAACCATTTTTAGATGTTTTACGGCAAATAATCATAAAACTCTTCATTAGTGTCAAACTAATAAGGATAATGGCAATGCAATCTCAAGACATACTGTATACATATTATTCGGTAACAGTAGGGCCTAAAGTTTCGATACTACAGGTCAGACAGTAGTCGTGTCAGGTTTTGCTTGTTCAGCCAGAATTGGTTTCCTTGAGTTCTTTTGAGGCCATGCCTCAACATCAACCGACACCAATTTCTAAAATATTTACATGTCAGTTTTGTTTGTGGGCCCGCTGTGATACTTTGTATCACAGTTTTTCTTGTTCAGTTATATCATTTATTCTGTGTCTTCCTTGATCTTGCTCACTGTTCAGTTTTTGCCTGCAATTTAGGATAGAAATAGAAATTTATTTCAACTAGGCAAGTACTAGGCGGTCTAATTTTTGCCTCTTACTGCATGCTCGAAAAGTACCATTTATCTTTTTCGTTCTTTCATCAACATTGATATCACAGTATTAAGCTTTGAGAAGCAGTTGAACACGGAATGTAAATTTATTTTGAGTCGGCAAATTACAAAATACTTATTTATTTATTTATTTATTTATTTATTTATTTATCTTTGTTTGAGTTTAGAATAAAAAACAAGGGATGAAGAGGAGAAAAAAGCAAGCAGATAACTCTTTCTGATATAAGTGTACTCTCGATTATAAAAATTACCTCCCTTGGTGACCTCTTTGAGAGCCAAAACTATTTTTAGAACTAAACAAAAAATGAGGAACCGAAGTTGGTTGAGGTAAAATTTCATAAAGATTTGGTAACCAGTTTGCGACTTATAGCAAAATATGTGTTAAAAGTGGCCAAACTAGGACCTTGACCAGTAAGGTTCTATACGCCTGATGATGATGATATAAATATATATACAATCTGTGGCACTGAGTATCAAATCAAGACCGATATCGGCTACATTTAGTAACTGAACTGTTCTGTTCATGTCTGACGTGTATAGATTTGAGTAACTAAAGCTTCAAAGATACAGGTTTCCTTCCGTTCGGATATGATCCCGTCCGTTATAGAATTCTGGTATTCGACTGTTTCCACACTTTAACTCCGGTATTGATTCCCGTTTTCTAAAGGCGCTGTGGTGTAAGGGTAGAGCGTCGGACTGCTAACCAGACTGTCGTAGGTTCTCATCCTGGTAGCGGCATTTTTACTGCAACCTTCAAATCCGTTCGTTCGGAGCAAGTATTTGTCAGAGCCACAGGAGGTACTCATCGGGGTAGTTAATGTAAGCTGCAAGTACTTGTTCTACAATCGGTATACATGTATACTGAATCAATAACAAAACAATGATTTATCCTTTTTTAGCTCTTCTATGAAAAACAGAAGAGCATTTGTCATAACTTATTTTACGTCAGTCGGCAGTGTTGTCTTAGATCTGGTTAAGCTTTCTTAAAATCCACTTTCTCGGTAACGATTAAAGCCTTGAAATTGCTTGGAACCATACAATGGCTTCTGTGGCCGACTGATTAAGGTCACCGACTGATGATCACTTGCCCTCTACCGCTGTAGGGTTTTGCCCTACTTAGGTCGGATTCTTTTATGTCTGGAGGCTGTATAGGTTCTACCAGATGCCCACCCGTGACTGAAATAATGCCCAAATTGGCACATGGGGTATTCCTCTTCCATGAAAGCTGGAAGTTGAAATATGACCTTAGCTGTTGAGTGACACGTTAAATCCGAATCAATCAATTGACACAATACAATCAACCCTATGGGCAAAACCCATTCCTTTTGAATGACATTAAAAGTTGTTCAAACTTTGAATTTTCAGTTCAGTTTTGTTAAAATCCACTTCTCAGTTACCATTCACAGCTATAATACTTCATAGGGTAGTTAAACATAGTCACTGAATGCAAATTGCAAAAGGTAAGAACCCTATCTCAAGAGTAAAGTTTACACATTATGGTTAAAGGTCAAAATTTGCGGACAGTTGTGTCTTCAGTTTATAACTTTACTCGTGTAAGGGTTGTCCTATATTTACACATGTATGTGTACAGTCTGTGTTGTTCAGAGAACAATCGATCCTCCAGAACTTTCAGTCATTTGTTTTGGTCGATAAAATAAATAAATAAATAAATAAAATTACGAAAGCTTCACCGGGTTTCATATACGATTTTAGTGAAGGTTTAAAACTTGAGACTGTCTGAAACCACAAATAAATAATTAATGATATAGTAGAATTCCGCTTTTAAGACCACCTTCCGTACTTTAGCTAAATGGTCTTAATAGCGGAGTGGTCTTAATAGTGAATAGTGACTTTATAGACCTATCTGTCATGAATGACAATACTCTAGTGTCAGCCTATTTATACTTTCTTCTTCTTTATGTACAGTACATGTAAGATAAACAAATGAGAGAAAATAAAAAAGACTTGCATATTTCTAAAATGTATTAGCATCATTTACTATAGTAAACTATTTATTGAAATAGGAAACATTTATGGCATTTATATACATGTACAACACAACATGTTCATCACATAACGTCATCAATACCAGTCTAGTATACATGGTTCTCACTTCCTGAAAAATGAGTCAATGGTTGTTTGCCTAGCGGCACAGGCAACAGCTACATATTGTTTTTCTAGTTCATCTTGCGAACTATTAAAAGCATCTAAGACAGATGTCAGACCCTTCTGCAATCTGCATACAAAAAAAGTTTCAGTTGTTGCACACATTTTACAGCATCAACATGAGACGTAATTGTACAATCAGGCACTACTGTCTCCTCCTCCTCATCATCAATATCATCATCATCAGGCGTACAGACACTCGCATGCGAAGCCAATAATTCCGTTTCCCAATTGTCACTAAGTTCTTCGTTGCTAACAATGTTTCTATCTATATTCACATATCCCTCAGGGGTCATTTTTTTCAGCCACATTAGTTTTGTTGTTGGATGCTTTCATTAACTCCACAAGTTTAGAAATTGGAATGTTGTCATCATCATCATCATCATCATCATCACCATTCATACCAGGTTCTCCATTATTCACAACAGACTCAGTTAAGCCTGATTTTCTGAAGAACTTGACCTCAACCTCCGACTGAACATCATTCACCGCGGCAGATACCCACTGCACTGCATTCAGAACATTGACACACTTCGCAATTTCATCAGAAGACTCAACACTGTCATCATCAAATTTAGCCAATACTGATCGCAGGAGACGTTTCCGTGAGAACTGTTTTACATTTTGAATTAAACCTTGGTCTAAGGGTTGCATATTGCTTGTTGTGTTAGCAGGTGGAAACACAAGTTTCACATTTGACAGTGTCAACTTCGGGGGGTGGGATGGAGCATTGTCTAAGGTTAACAAAACACTACGTCCGCTGTGTCTCATTAAAGGTCTTAATCCAATCAGTGGACAGTGATGTTGTCATCCATACCTTCTTATTGTGACACCAAGTCTCTGGAAGATTTCTAATTTAATGTTCCTGAAACATCTAGGCTTAGCATCTTTGGCGTATGATAAAGCCTTCTCCTGTAGCATAGGTCTAGAAATCGCCACACCGTTTCCACGTGCCTTTTGAAACCAATCCCACATTAGCAAGCTCACTTGATCTACAGGCGATCGAGAACAAAGATGTTTTCCGTCCCCGCCAATATTGTTTTCGTATCCCTCCATGAACTCAGCTTTCCGTTTAAGGAAGGTCTGCACCTGAAAAAAAAACAATAATAAAACCATTAAAAAACAACACTTTGAAGGAGTCATACATAAATCCTGCAAAACACAAATTGAACTGAATGGTTAGCCACAATCAATCAATAATGTATTTATACATTTACGATACAAATTAAAAATATTTTACAAAACTCCAATCCATGTTTCTGAAACATGAAATTTTTAAAAATATTCTGCAACTAAAAAGTTTGTGTGAGTGATATACATGTACCTGGTTTTGCCAATGCCAAAATGCTGTGCCAACAAACGTTGACTCTTTCCAGCACTTTGATTTATTAACTTAACTTGCTCTTTTAATGTGAGTTCTTTGCGCTTGCGTTTTTCCATGTTGGAAAGTAAGAATTATTTCATGCACATGAATAAATCAGTCTTAACAGAAACGAGAGTGTTAAATTAATGAAATTTTTTATTTTTTATTCTTGTGCAGTACAGTTAGATAAATGAGAATCAAGCAATCAAAAATATATTGATTTACTAGCGAATTAATTGCCCATGTGCAGATCATCATAACAACTGAAGGCAATGACAAAACTCAAATGTGTAAAAACATATTGTACATGTCGTGCAATTTAACCAGCAGTTTGGTCCGTAATTTCTCAAGTTTACAATCAGCGGTCCCATCAAATGATGTTACCTCAATTGCAATGTACTATTTAAAAAGATTTTGGGTCGTGCAAAACCATGACCGCCAGGTGGCATGGTAAATTGTCTATCGCTTAAGTTGAAACACATTTGTCAAAAGTAGTTCGTTTAAATTCAACTTAGCAAGACAAAATTTGTCAGAATTGAATTACCACTTAAGCGGGATCACTGGTGAGGTTTTGGATTTTTGAACTTCCGGAAATTTACATTTGTTATATTTCAAAAATGATGATTTAACTGAAAACAAATATTTATGCAGTAGTAAACTTAAACATGATAGGAATATTTTAGTGCAAAAAAATTGAACGTTTTTGAGCAAAAATATTTTGACCTCACATTTTGTTACTAAAATTGACAAATTTTGCCATATGCCAAAATGGGGGTAGGGGTACAAAAATAGTCATTTCTCAAAAACTGAACAAAATATTTACTTAATTCAAACTTTATTATAAGAAGAATTGTAAGGATATAAAAATACAGTAATAAAAAGTTTCTTTTACAATTCTTTGTTACAGACCTTTGCCGTCATATCTCAAAGCTCGTAGAAATCTAAAAAAAAAAAAACAATTTTTTTTAGTGAGTTTTTATTGAATTTCTTCTTTATATGCACATTGACCCCCATTTTTTATTTTGGCATTCTAAAACATAGATCTTAATCAAACTGTAGGCAAAATATCTGAAAAACCTTGTTATTCCTTTATCATGAAAATATTCATTTATCAAATTTGAAAAAATGAATTTTAGTAAAGTGGATGGGGTTATAATGAGGAGCGTAATATTTTTCAAATGATGATAGAAATACCACTATCTATAATTTTTCATCCTAGAGTATGACATGCTACATAAGAAAAGATTAAAAATTGATACCTATTCTGAAAAACACATCACATACATTAACGTTTACAATACCAAAATTCTAGCTAATTCTGCATTAAGCACCTTGATCTTATCACTTAAGATTAATATTGTGAAAAAGTTTAGTCATTGGCCCATCATTTTTTATCCAGAAATCAACTAGCAATATGTTAGTCTCCATAAAAAACAGGGTCAATAATATTTCTTGTAATTTTGAATTTCAGCAGTGACCCCCCTTAAAAAAATTGTTTTATTTGTTTAAAGTTGTATCAGAGGTATAGTGCCATAGTAAAACCAATATTAAACTATTAACTGTAACATGAATTTGCTAGAAGGCAAAACAAATTCATACGAAGTATAATTATTAAATATGTGTAACTATGTGTGGCTGTTTTCATATGATTGGCAATAATGATTTAAATCTTCTTTAAGGTAATGCGTTCAGTGATACAATATGTGAGGACTGTGTTTCTGGAGAGACCTACGCTTTGAACATCTCTGCTCATGAGAAATGCAAACCTTGCACCACATGTGAGACATACATACAACCCTGCATTCCAGAAAGAAACGCCAAATGTCAATACACGGATAGTAACACAGGTATATATATGGGTATATTATTCAAAACGGGGTTTCCAGTGTTGTTAGAACTAGAAGTAAACTAAGGTTAAATGTTGATTTCGATTACGCTGTTTTTCCTCAAAATACAGGGGACATGAAATATGGTTTTCATCGCGCGAGCTAGTCTTCATTAGATCATGGGCACGCGATGGTGAAAACGTGTGCATATTATGAAAGCCCCGCCTTACTTATACGTTTTATTCTTCAATTTCCGTGAAATTTTTGTTGATGAAAAGCACTACCATTTGTTAGATATCATTTGAGAGAGAAAATGTTCTTTGGACTGAGCTGAATCTTTTAAAGCGTACCAACTTAGTTCACTATATTATACATTGACACGCAATGTTCATAGCAGTTAGATGCCCGTCGTCTGTTATGGCAGGCTGTGTTTCAAAAGCCTTGGTTCTGAGAACCTAATTTTCTTGCTCATAGTCGTGTTTTTTGTTCAATTATTGTTTAATTGACATAAAAGTATGCTTTCATTTTGAGATGATAAGTCAATACAAAATTTTCTCCTCTTTAAGTATTTGCCTACAGATAACTACATCATGTACGCATGTATGTTTTAATTGGCAATCAATGTGTGTCTCAATATCAGTTATAGGTTCTAATATAAGTAGCTGATTGATTATCGATGGGCGGGTAGTGTCCGAGTATATAATATGCGAGGGGTGTTCGAAAAGTTTCTGGAAAATAGACATATCTTTTTTTAATAGATATATTTGGACAAAATTGTGGCTGTAAATAATTGAAGTATTTTGAATTTATTGACGGGTTCTTTTTCATTTTTTCCCCAATGTACTTTCTACATTGATTTCGCTTTAGCAATGACCTGTAGTGAGCGGGACAAATTCATGAATTTATGTGTTCAAAAAGCACTGGATGTTTTATAACAGCAGAAGTCCTTACTTTTCCGTAACATTGGAACGCAATGCTATGACAACCTTTCAGACAATTTTGTAGGAGGTTTAGATTTTGTCTTCGTTCACATTTATGTCAATCAAAAAGAGGTTCTACTCATTTTGAAAGGTTGAAAACGGATACAGTGCAAAGATATTAGTGAAAAGTTTACTGAATAAAATTAAACCAAAGACTGAAAATAAAAATGATACAAGTTCCCAGAGCAAGTTTTGAAACTATAGCGACCACAGAACATGAGTAACGTTCCGTTTGATGAAAAACAAACTGAAGTAGATTGGATATACTTTAACGTAAATACTGACAAAATTTGCGGAAACTTTTCGAACGCCCCTCGTATGTAATAACAGATGCTCAATTTATTTCATATGTTTGTTTATTATTTAATTTAGAATACTTGATTCTTAGAATAATACAATCATTATGTGTTACACTTTGTTTTGAACATTTTATCATTAAACTACGTGAACGACAGGCATTATCATATCATGTTAACATACAGTATACACAAAATGTACTGACTTTTACCTCTTTTTAGCTCACCTGTTGAAGGTGAGCTATTGTGAACGCATGTCTGTCGTCTTTCTACACTAAACATTGTTAACACTCTAGTGACCACATTTGAACCTCATATGTCATGATAATTACCCAGAATGTTTGTCTTCTAGGCCAAAAATTTAAAACTGGGTCACATAGGGTCAAAACAAATATAGGCCACAATATCAAGTCAAAGGCATACGTTGTTAACATTTGTTAACATTGTTACATTTGACTCCAAATCATCATGAAATTTGTTCAGAATGCTTGTCTTGATTATTTTCAAGGTAAACTTTGAAACTGGGTCGCCTTAGTTCCAAAAACCATGTCACCAGGTCAAATCCTAGAAAAACCCTTATGAACACTCTAGTATCCACATTTTATACGCAGACATCTTTAGATTAGTCAGAATGTATCTTTTGATGAACTCTAGGTCAAGTTCGAAACTATGTCACATGGGATCAAAAATTAGATCACCAGGCAAATAAAAAAATATCATTGTTGACACTGTAGAGACCACATTTGAATCCATATCATCATGGAAAACTTAGAGTGTTTGTCTTAATAAATTTTAGTTCGTATTTAAAATTACGTGGGATCAAAAACTAAGTCACAAGGTCAAATATTAGAAACACCTTGTGAGCACTCTAAAGTGTACATTTTGTACCCATTCATCGTGATAATTTAGAATCTAGGTCAACTTTGAAACTGTATCACCTGGGGTAAAAAACTAAGACACCATGTCAAATCGTAGAAAAACATTAAGCACTCTAATCCACATTTGACAGTCAATCATCATAGAAGTTAGACAAAATGTTTGTCTTGAAGGACTCTACGTCAAGTTTTAAACTGGGACATGTAGGAACAAGAACTATGTCACCAAGTCAAATCATAATAAACTTGTGAACACTATAGAAGCTACATTTTGCACCCAATCATCTTGGAAATCGGTTAGAATATAAATTTTGTCTTGATAAACTCTAGGTCTGCTTTGAAACTGGGTCACGCGGAGTTAAAAACTATCTCAATCAGTCAAATCGCAAAAAAAAACTTATAAACACTCAAGAAGCCAAATTTTGTATCCAGTCATCTTAAAATGTGTTATCTTGATGAAATCTAGATCAAGATCTAAACTGAGTAACATGGAGCCAAATGTTAGGAAACCATGTACGTTGGTCTTGACATTTTTCCTTTTTTGTGCTACCTGTGTAGCAGAGCGGGCACATAGGGATGACTTTGTCCGTCGTCCTGCGTTCGCGTCACACTTTGGTTACAGTTTACTATCAAGCCCATATCTTAATAATCATACACTGTATTGGATTGAATTTTCACAGAAGGCTTCACATTCACCAATGCTACTAAAAGACACAGGTTTGATAACTCTGGGTAATTGAAGGGCCTTTTTTCACTTAGAAAATTTAAGTTTGGTTTAAAGTTTACATACAACTACATGTACTATTAACAGTAACCACTTTTGGGAATTATCTAAACCTTCATAATGTCTTCAGGGCTATCAAATACTAAAGTTAGGTAACTCTTGATTGAAAAGAATGTGCTTTTTCTGACTTTGAAAATTTGGTTAAAATATTACACGCAAATATTTTAAAGCTCATGGGAATGAATTGCAACTTTATTAATGTCTCTAGTTGTATCAAACAATCAAGTTTGTTACTCTTAAATGTATTAATAAATAAGTATGGCTCTTGTCTAACTTAGAAATTTTAATTAAAAGTTTTCCGACAGCTACTATGAATCTCGGTAACCACTTATAAAAATAATTTGAATATTTCCTTGGGTCTTAAGTGCTACAAAGCAATAAAGTTAGATTACTCTTAATTTTATTTATCACAAGTTATGGCCCTTGTCAAAGTTTTTTTTGCCATAAAGTTTTGCATACATTTTTGAAATTATTTTTTCCAGAATGTGTGAGAAAGCAGAAAGATTTATCAAAATGTTTGCTTCATTTCACAATAAGTCAATTTTCTTTCATTATAAAACTACATGTATTGTTGATTGGACCTTAGCTATTTTATATGAAGTAGTGTTTAGTAATTCAACTTTGTTCTAATTATATCTCTGGCTTCAGGTTGGTCACCTGTTCTTTTAAATAAAAACCTAGTTATTAGATTTGTGTTTATCGTTTAATAATGGCAGGCGGGAGGAGGTTACCTGTCGGTAACTTTAATTTTGATTGACCTCTGCCACAAAACGCGATGGATGGGGTAGCATGTATCAAGATGTTTGTTTGGATTTGAAGTTACTCGGGTTAAGGTCTGCTTGCTCCCCACAATAATCTTTTAAAATCTAAATTCTTATCGGAATTCGATGATATTCGAAGAAAAGACCTTTTGCTCGAAACGTTTTAGACAGATACTGATTCCTGATTTTGAAGTGAAATGTCCTTTTCAGAAATTAGTTGATGTACACCGTTGTGTTACTCTAAACTAGTAATTCAGTGGAATTTATTTTTCACAATAAGACTTCCCGGCGGTACTGCAGTTGTCCGGGAACTGCATTGGAATTACTGTAAGTATTTTTTAGTTATCATGGTTCTCTTGTTTACTAAAGGGAAGGTGAATGTCAAAACTGAAAGGACTAGAAACCAATAATGTTATTTGAACGTATCAGTAGTATTATCGATTATTCTAACACGAGTTGCTGCCTTATAGGGAACAATCGTGCTCTATTTTACGATAAAATACAGCATGTTTCTCAATGTCATCGTGTGTCTGAAACCACTGGGCCAATGAACAAGGATAAACTATCAGAACCACTCATAGTCCGGCATCTGTTGGTCCGTCCACCATTTCCTTCAAATGGTATCTCCTCTGAAACAACTTGGCCAACCTTGTTTAAACTTAGCAGGGCTGTTCCTTACAAGGAGCTCTATCAAATTTGCTATGGCAAAAAAGTGGACCTCTACGAATATTGTTCAAATCATGACCCACAGGTCAAAATTGACGCTTGTTGTTTCATCTCGGCCCTCTTGTTCCTTAAATAAAGCTCGATTATCCATGTCTATATTTTCACGGTATTGAAATACAACGGTTAATAGCACATTACTTTTAGGTCATGAGCGCAATTTTGCTTTATAATATCGATTCTGATTTTATAGTTGTAGGTGCAAACGACGGTATTCTTTGGGGCATTCTTTGCACGAGTTTGGCGATTATAGTGATTATAGTGATTATGAGTGTGACGTGGTGTGGATTGAAGTGGTAAGTGCCGCAGATTAACTCAGAAAAGTCAGCTAGTTTAGTGTAGCTTAAAATTAATTAATTCTTCCTGTTTGTATAATTATTCCCCCCGCAAAAAAGTGTAAGGGGGGATGTTTGTCTGTCCGTATATCCGTTCGTCTAATCTTGTGCGCTCTTAATCATCAAAACTCCTCTTCAGAATTTTATGGTACTTCACAGAAGTGATAAGTACCAGGCCTAAATGTGCATGGTCTATGTCTCAGATTACTAGGTCAAGGTCAAGGTCACAGGTACTCAAGATAGTAAAATCGTGTTCGCTCTTAGTCTCCAAAATCCCTCATCAGCATTTTATGATACTTCACAGAAATGATAAACCATGCGGACGTGTCGCGTGCAAGACCCATGTCCCTACCTCAAAGGTCAAGGTCACACTTAGAGTTTGAAGGTAATGGGTGCCTCTATATATGCATATATGCATACATTCGTGTCCGGACTGTAACGTTGTCATGCATTAATTGATTTAAAATAACTTGGCACAAATGTTTAGCACATCAAGACAATGTGTTATCTGCAAGAACCATGCCCCTACCTCAAAGATCAAGGTCACACTTAGTGTTTAAAAGTAATGGAATTCTGTATGCATGGTAACTCTGTCATGCATGGAAGGATTTTAAAATTACATAGCACATTTATTGAGCACATGGAAAGGACACAGACTGTGAGACACCTCTTTCGGGGGCATTCGTCACTTGGAGGGACTCTGTTTGATTTAACATATGCCTAGGAATGTCATAAATTCCCTCAGAGGGATAACTTGTGAAGGCCAGTTTCCAATTATATTGGTTCCAGGTTATAACAATGATGTTATGAATGTCTCTCACAGAATAACCTTTACAACATTATGCCTTGGCCATTTTATAGCTTGCCAGGTGATTTACTTTATTGCAACATTTAATGCTTAATTAAGGTATTCAAACTGAGGTGTCCAACATTGGTAGACTACCAAGAATTCTTGTTAAAACTCATTAATATATATAGTATATATAGAAATTAACATGGTTTTAACAAAATGTAGTACCATAGACTCTATAGCTTGATCAGTGTTAATGAGAGGGTGGTGCTTGTATCATATATGGGTGTAAGTAGAAGGGTTTTGTTCAGATTCCATTTTTCTCCATTTTCCAAAAGTACAATCATAGATTTGTAAACAATGTTGTAATTGATTCAAATCCATCAATTCTGAATCATAATCCACGAAACTTGACAGGGAGACTGTTTGGTGTGTGAACTTAAAAAGGTATCCCAAATTTTTGATAGAAGATTCTATTCAAACTTTGCCCTTTTGGTGTAGGTGGTACATGGAAATGCCAGTACAAAACTTTGATTTTACAATACTTTTCCCCTAGGGAAATAAATTTAATATAAGATATCCTTTTGTAAATCATACCTTGTAGATACTTGATGTGAAAGTTTGACCACCTAGATTGAATAATTAAGCTTTTAAATGATATGCAACTTGCCTATACTTCCTTTTATAGTTAAGGCAAAATCGGAATCAGTTTAACATCCCCTGGTATATCCTTAATCACCAAAACCCCTGGTCAGAATTTAATGATACTTCACAGTTCTAAATTCTATGCCTAGTTGTGCATGGTCCATGTTTCGGGTCACTGTTATTACTAAAAACAGCAGGGAGCGCTCTTATCAAATGTTTCATAAATCTAAAATACTGTGTCAGTGCTGTGTTCGAGAGGTATTCATCACCTTCAATGATAGTTCTATTTCTTTTTTGCTCACCTGAGCAGGAAATGATCAAGGTGAGTATTTGTGATCGCCTGGTGTCCATCGTAAGTCTGTCGTCTTTCTGTCGTCTGTCCATAATTACCTTGTGTATGCAACAGAGGCTGCATTATTTACTGGATCTTCATGGAACTTGGTCAGACTGTCTGCTTTGATGAAATATAGGTCTAGTTCGAATATAGATTGTCTGGGGTCAAGAACTAGGAAATGAGGTCAACTAAAAGAAAAACCTTGTGTATGCAATGGAGTCTGCATTTTGCACTGGAACTTCATGAAAATTGTTCCGAATGGTAAAAACTAGGTCGGGTTTGAATATTACTCATCTTTGGTTAAAAACTAGGTCACCAGGTCAAATCATAGAAAAACTTTGTGTATGCCATAGAGGTTACATTTACCGCGAAATCATCATGAAAATTGTTCAGAATTTTTTTTCAATGATTTTAGGCAAAGTGTGAATCTGGATCGCATTGGGCTAAAAACTAGGTCACAGGGTCAAATCAAATAAAAACCTTGTTAAAACTCTAGAGGCCACATTTATTACATTATCATCATGAAAATTGGTTAGAATGATTTCTAGGCCAAATTCGAATCTAGATTAAGTGATTAAATCTTAGTCAATAGGGGTCGAAAACTAGGTCACACAGTCAAATCAAAGAAACAACTTGTTACTATTTTAGAGGCCACATTTAATATCTAATCTTCTCGTCAGAATGTTTGTCTCAATGATTTCTAGATCAAGGTTGAATATGGGTCATCTGGGTAAAAAACTAGGACTCACAGTCAAATCAAAAGGAAACCTTGTTAACACTCTAGGGGCCACATTATTTATCCAATTTTCATGAAAATTGGTCAGAATGGTGTCCAAATGATTTTTATCAAGTTAGAAACTGGGTTATTTATGATCAGAAACTAGGTCACTAGAACAAATAAAATTAAAACCTTGTTAACAGTCGGGAGCCCGCATTTAATACCCAATCGTGAAATAAGAACAGTCTTTGTTTGGATCACCTGGGATTAAAACTTGGTCACCACGTCAATTCCAAGGAAAACTTGTTGATACTCTAGAAGTCAGATTTTATAGCCAATCATCGTTTAGATTGGACTGAACCCAGAATGTTTGTGTTTATTATGCCCCCTTCGAAGAAGAGGGGTATATCGGTCGGTATGTCTGTCCGTCCGTCCGTCCGTCACCAACTGGTTTTCGGATGATTACTCAAGAACGCTTAGGCCTAGGATTCTGAAACTTGATGTGGAGGTTTGTCATGACTAGCAGATGACCCCTATTGATTTTGTGGTAAGTAGGTCAAACTTCAAGGTCAAGGTGACCCGTAATTGTAAATCAGTTTCCGAACGATAACTCAAGAACGCTTGGGCCTAACATCTTGAAGCTTGATGTGGAGGTTTGTCATAACCAGTAGAGGACCCCTAAAGGTTTTGAGATTAGAAGGTCAAAGGTCAAGGTCACAGTGACCCAGAATTGTAGAATGGTTTCCGCTCAATAACTTAAGTAAGGAGTGACCAATTGCAATTAAATTTGGTTTGTAGGTAGTTTGCGGGGAGAGGAAGCTGTGGTTGCATTTGGGGTCACAAGGATCAAGCTCAAGGTCACTGTTACTAAAAATAGAAAAATGGTTTCCGCTTAATAACATGAGTAAGGAGTGACCAATTGCAATGAAACTTGGTTAGTAGGTAGCTTGCATGAAGAGGAAGTGGCAAGGTTACTGTAGCTAAAAAATTTAGATTCGATTTTTTTTTTATTTCATTAAAAGTGTTTGACGCAAAAAAAAAAAATTAGGTCAAGGTCACCACTAAAAATAGATTTTTTTCAAAATTTCTTTTTAGTTTTAAATTGTTTTCAGCAAAATAATTTTTTAGGGGTCAAGGTCGAGGTCACTGTTACTAAAAATAGATTTTTTTTTCAATTTTTTTTTTAATAAAATTGTTCTACTCAAAAAAAAATTTTTAGGTCTAGGTCACTAATAAAAATAGATCTTTTTCAATTTTTTTAAAAGTTTTTAATTGTTTGTTAGCAAAAATCTATTTTTTTGGAGGTCAAGTTCACTTGGTATAAAAATTGTTTTCGAATGTTTTATTTTCTTTTTAAATTATTTTTTATTCTACAATTTCTACAGAACGATGCTGTTTTCACTAATTTCACACTGACGTTTACTTTAAAAAACTGTTCCTTTCATAGTACAATTTTGCATCAAAGGGGGCATACGTGTTTTACAAACAGCTCTTGTGATATATAGTTTTGGGTTGAATTTTGGTGACATTGGGTTATAAATAGGTCTCAGGTGAGCGATATAGGGCCAAATTGGTCGTCTTGTTTACTTTTCTTCTTATAAAATCAGAAAAGCAACAAACTGCAAACAAAGAGCTCAAAGGGGCATTCCCCACAAGCAGATTTTTTTCTCAAAACGTTAAGAATGAGCTAAATGTACGTAAAATAATAAATAAGTTTTTCAAGAAGAACGTTTATATCAAGAAATGTCTAGTTTACGTACGGCGAGCCAATAAAGCGACAATTTATAAAAAAAATCGCTATCCGCCCAAACATTATGAATAGGTGTTTATGACGGTTTACGTCACTACAACACGTATGACTTTACTAATTTTACCTATGTTTACTGGAAATCTTAGCTGAAACTCAGGTGTGGTGGCAATCTTTTTAATTATTTAAATAAAAATGTTTTGATGTTATTTAAATTGATCGAACATTTTGGGTATGCCTTTTTAGCTCACCTGAGCTGGCTCAGGGTGAGCTTTAGGATCGATGAATGTCCGTCGTCCGTCGTCCGTCCACACTTAGTTCGTTTACACTCTAGTGGTAACATTTTTGCCTCAATTGTCACGAAACTTGGTCAGGATGTTTGTCCCAGTAATTACTCGGACGAGTTCGAATATGGGTCATCTCGGATGAAAAACTAGGTCACATGACCCAAAAATAGAAAAATCTTGTTAAGGCTCTAGAGGCTACTGTTTCAGTCCAAATATCCTGGCAATTTGTCAGAAAGGTTGTTTGGTTGATTTCTAGCTCAAGTTTTAATATGGGTTACCTGGGGTCAAAAACTAGGTCACACAACCCAAATATGGAAAAACCTTGTTAACACTCTAAAGGGAAAAATTTTCAGCCCAAATATCCCGGAAATTTGTCAGAAAGTTGTTTCGATTATTTCTAGCTCAAGTTCGAATATGGGTTATCTGGGGTCAAAAACTAGGTCACACAGCCTGAATATGGAAAAACCTTGTTAACACTCTAGAGGTAACAAATAACCTGGAAATATGTCAGAAAGATTGTTTGATTGATTTCTAGCTCAAGTTTTAATATGGGTCACCTGGGGTCAAAAACTAGGTCACAGAGCCCAAATATGGAAAAAACCTTGTTAACACTCTAGATGTTACATTTTCAGCCCAGATATCCTTGAAATTTGTCAGAAAGGTTGTTTTGATTATTTCTAGCTCAAGTTCGAATATGGGTCATCTTGGGTCAAAAACTAGGTCACACAGCCCAAATATTAAAAACTTTGTTAACACTCTAGAGGTAACATTTTGAGCCCAAATATCCTGGAAATTTGTCGGAAAGGTTGTTTTGATGATTTCTAGCTCAAGTTCGAATATGAATTATCTGGGGTCAAAAACTAGGTCACAGAGCCCAACTGTGGAAAAACCTTGTTAACACTCTAGAGGTAACATTTTCAGCCCAAATATCCTGGAAATTTGTCAGAAAGGTTGTTTCGATGATTTCTAGCTCAAGTTTTAATATGGGTCATCTGGGGTCAAAAACTAGGTCACAGAGCCCAAATATGGAAAAGCCTTGTTAATACTCTAGAGGTAACATTTTCAGCCCAAATATCCTGGAAATATGTCAGAAAGGTTGTTTCTATGATTTCTAGCTCAAGTTCGAATATGGGTCATCTTGGGTCAAAAACTAGGTCACAGAGCCAAAATATGGAAAAACCTTGTTAACACTCTAGAGGTAACATTTTCAGCCCAAATATCCTGGAAATATGTCAGAAAGGTTGTTTCGATGATTTCTAGCAACTTTGTTAAAAGCAGTTGTACTCGAGTGAGCGATAAAGGGCCATTATGGCCCTCTTGTTATCAGAACTTATTAACTAACTATTTCTAAGGATACTTAGATACTAACGTTTTCATAAAACTCTTATATTCAACGAGAGTCAACAATTGCTTGACTAAAAGGCAAAGGTAAGGTTTGAAAATAGGTCACATGGGATCAAAATAATGTTACAAGTAGAAATGCTTGTTAGCACTATAGAGAAAACACTTCTTGCACTGACAGAAAGATTACTTTGACGATTTCTGAGTAACGTTTTAAATTTGGCCACATGGCATGTAAAACTATGCCACCAAATGAAATGAAGATATTCATAGATGGTCCATAACTAGGCAAAGCAAACAAACAGCATCTTGAACACTATAATTATGTGCATTACTTCACCAAATAATCATGAAAGTTAGGCAGAATTGTTTGTCTTGGTGAACTGAAGACTGAGTTGCAACTTGATTGCAAGGGATTAAAATGAATATTGTGACACTCCCATGTCCTATAGTGGACGTAGTAACGCTAAGAAAACAAGCAAAACACCACAATTGTTCAATCGTACATGCAAAATTGCCAGACAAATTTTCTTAGGGCTAAACATCTTTATAAACTGAGAACGTCCAATGTAAATAAGGGAAACCTTAGAGAAATGAGTAAACTATATAAAACAACAATGAACAAAACAAACTTAGAATCTAAACGAAAAAATATTTCGAAACTTAGAAATCTAGAAAAAGCTTCCCCGAAACAATACTGGAAAATTCTAAACGGTAAGAATAAGTCTAATGTTGAAGCTGATGCATTTGATTTATACGATCATTTTAAAAAAACATTGATTTTGACAATAGCGGAAATGAAAATTACATTATATCTGAGGATATTCTATCTAGCTTAGATACAGATTTGAACAAACCTATCTCAGCCTGTGAGATAGACTATGCAGTTAAACAGTTGAAAAATAGCAAAGCCGGTGGTTTAGACAACATCTTAAATGAACATAATTATTAAATCGTCCTTACCATTAGAGAAAGATATTTATGTTAAATTATTTAATGTTGTGTTTAACACATGAATTATACCAGAATCATGGACCATTGGTGTAATACACTATATTTAAAAATAACGACGCTCTTTCAGACCCGTCGAAGTATAGACCTATCACTCTCCTTAGCTGTTAAGGGAAACTATTTTCGTCAATTTTGAATCTAAGACTACAGAAATTTACACACAATAATGATGTAATCAGCTTCAGGCTGCGTTTAGGAAGCATTTTTCAACAATTGCTATCTTGTCTTATTGAATATTTAAAAAGCTGCTAGAAAACACTATTTTGTGCTTTTGTTGATCTTA